>WEKX01018399.1:1203939-1234951 GCA_013390025.1 Pitta sordida | reverse complement strand
AGGCAAAATAAAGGACCTGGACTAATCTGTTGCATTCACCTGTTTTCCTGCGCCTCTGGTTGCTCCATCCCTGAAGTGTTCAAGGCCAGGTGACAGTGCTGTGTAGCTCTGGGACAGAACCTGCAAGCAGCTCTTGGAGCTGGGGGAGGCCAGAAGCTTGTCCCTGACAGCCACTGCTTTAGGGGAAGCCTCAGTTTTGCTGCAGAGCCCTGGTCCTGCCCGACCAGGTCCTGCTGGCTGACCCCTGTGGACCCTGTGCCTGGTGCTCTCTGGGACTGGGGCATCCCATGTGGGTGCTCACAGACTTTGAGCATCTTCACTTTTCAGCTTGGGACTGTGACAAATCACTGACCCTATTAGTAGGGGTTGTGCAGCCCATTTCAGGCAGAGAAAAAAGGTGTAAAATCCAAGCAGACACAGATGTTGTATTCCCACGTGGTGATCCTGTGCTAGTGTGTAACGTGGTGGAGTTTTAATGCACCCCAAACAGACCAACAGACACTGGAGGAAGACTGGAACCCTCACAAGTGATTCAGCTGGCAGCTAAATACACAAACGTGGTTTAAAGCAAGAAAATGACCTGGTTTAAACCCGAAATGTTGGATAGGAGTCATGTATCAGTGCCAGCCAGGGAAGGGTGGATGTGTCAGTGTGGTACCCTCCTGGGAGGGATGAATTTTGGTGGCTGCCACTTGGACGTATGCAGGTGGGGGGCTGGGGACTGTGAAGGATGATTTCTTGGTTCTCCCCAGCTTGCTCAAACATCTTGCTGGTGCTCCAAAGCCTGCCGGCAGACGGTGGATGGCTGGCAGGGGAAAATCAATGGCGTTAAACTATTTAGGGAGACATGAGTGGGCAAGAGGAGAGAGGGGGAGTGACGCTGCCAGAAATAGCATTGGCTGTTTCCAAGTTGCCAAGGGTCTGAAAGCAAAGGGGGTCTGCTGGTGTCCAGTGTGAGCTGGCACTGGGGTCGTGGTGAGCAGAGGGCTGTGCTGGATAACTCAGCTGTGCCGTGTTGGGCGAGGAACCCCCAGGTGTCTGCAGGCTGAGTGACATACGCTGTCAGTCTCGCACCGCCCGTCCTCAGCCATCCTGGAGATGTCTAAAAATTACAGATGGCAGTTTCCCGGTGTAAAAAGAGCTGCGTGTTGCCTGTGGAGGAGCCTTGTCTGCCTTCCTGGAGATGGAGAGGGATAGGTGGGGGGGCACCTGATGAATAGCCCCTTTGCATGTTGTCACAACATGAGTGCTGATGTTTGGAAATGCAGTGAAGTCCAAGCTCCAAGTGCCAGTGTCAAAGGGCTGGTTTCATGAGTTGTGAGTGAATTGAACCTTTGGGTTTGTCTTCAGTAGGGAGATGAGGCCGGTGAGTGGAGCAGTTGGCTGGGGTTGGAGAAAACCTGCTTCTAGCTCTGTGCCTGGACTGGCTGCAGGACTGTGGAGGATGCTGGGCTGGGCTGATGTACACCTTATTTCTTACACCATTCTTTATATTTTATAGCATGCATATTGCACTTTTCCTGCTGGATCTTCCCAGGCTCAGCTATCAGCAGCACAGACCTTGGAGGTTGGGGCTGGGCTCTTATTCCTGGCTATGCCTGCCCTCCTCTTTTCCGTGAATTAGTCTCATCCTTAATTTTGAGCTCATTTTCACCACACTGAAGTGTCCCACAAAGCAACAATCTCGCAGGAAGGTTGCTTTGGTATAAATTATTTCAAGAAACGTGCTTCAGAGAGATGAAACAGCAGAGATGAAATAATGCCACAAGTAATGAGGAGGAGGAGGGAAGGCAGTCGTGGCTCGATGCCAGCGATTGTAGCAAACTACAAAAGAAGGGAAAGCGGAGCTGGATGAGCTCTCATTGTAAGAAGAAACATTTTGAGGAGGAGAGAGAGAGCCTGACGATATGGCAGTGGCTTTGGTCCAAAGGGAGGTGCTGGAGTTGCTGGCTGTAAGGAAGCAAGGCAGGCTTGGTGGGTGATCAGCATGGTTGTGGGTGTGGTTTGAAGAGGGAATTGGTACTGGGAATGGGGGGTGAAGCTGTGTTACTGGAGGGGGAGGAGGCCACCTGTGGCAGCTGGGGTCCTGCTGGGTGTATCTGAAAGAACAGTACCTAAAAGTGCCATGCTCCGTGCCCGGATGTTTTCCAGAAGTGTGAGCTCTTCACTTGGCACCTTAATGAAGTGACTGGGCTCGTGCCCAGCCTGGCTTAGCCCACGGCTCTCTGCATGGTCCAGCAGTGTGGCTGCCTTTGGGAGCCAGAAGGAAACAGCCCGAGGGATTTGGTGGCCTCCCCTGAGTTATGAGGAGGGCCCCTGAGACTTCCTGGAGGTGTGTGCATTGAGTGGGAAATGAGGACTGGGTGCTTGCTGTACCAGGTTATTAGTCCTGGTGGAAGAAGCAGAATTGCTCAAATGTTCTTTGTAGCTCCACAATAACATTCATTTGTTTTGCTCCCATCTTCTCAGGGAGAGACTGGGCTTAGTGGATGAGCTCTGGGGGTGTGTGACAGCTTGGAGTGGCTGAGGATGGCAGGGATGTGGGAGGATGTGGAGAGGAGGAAGGAGAGGGACTGGTCCAGGCTTTTGCCCCTGAGCAGCTGAGTGTCCCGAGATATGCTTTCCTAACCAGCAAGGAAGCTGGTTGCTTGCTGAAGGATCCTCAGGGCTTGATTTGTGCATCTGTTATGTTGATAGGCAAGGAATTCCTTTATATTGTCTATTTATCCCAACCCGGCTCAAGCCAGGATATGGTAAAACACAAATCTACTCTCTTCTCTGCAGTTTATGAGGTGAAGGAGACCTGGGTGAAGGAGCAAAAGGAAAACCTGCTTTTCTCTCCTTTAACATGGAATTGGGAAGGGTTTGCTCTGTTTACCAGTGGTGTCCTTGTGGCTGCAGGTGCTGGTGAGGAGCCTGCAATGGAGGATTCATGTTCTTCATAGAATCCTGCAATAGTTTGGGTTGGAAGGGGAAAATTGAAGCATCATCTCATTCAACTTCCCCTGCCATGGGCAGGGACACCTTCCACTAGATCAGGTTGCTCAGAGCTCTATCGAGCCTGGCCTTAAGCACTTCCAGGGATGGGACATCCACAGCTTCTCTGGGCAACCTGTGCTAGTACCTCATCACCCTCACAGGAAAAACTTCTTCCCCAAGCCTTCAGCATGGCAGGACAGACTTACCCTCTATCGTCTTCTCTTATTCACTGTGCAATTTGTACAAGGGATTGTCTTCATTTTTGCACAAACAATAAGACCTTTTCAGTGAGTCTTTGTACATAATGGGAGCAGAAGTTAGAGAAGAATAAAGCCTGCTGTCTCTCACCTTTACAGCATCCCTTTGTTTTACCCTCTCAGGGGTGCTGTGACTCCTTGTGCTGGGAATGTGATGCTTGCATGATGGTAAAATTACCTTTGCAGGTCTATTAAGCAATGACACAAGTTGTGGTTTGTGAGTCACCTCAGTGAAGGCACCATTGGAAATGAGAACTTGTTCTCCCTGGCTTTGCCAGGTTCCACATTAGTTTTGTGGCCACAGGATGCCATTCTCCTTGAGATGCTGTAGTCCAAGCCTTGTGTGTGTACTTCTTGCCACAAGAAAACATTTTCTGGCTAAGATGGGTGTTTTTGGAGAAGGTGTAAGTTGGAGCATGAAGCCAGACTTGGGGTGTGTGCTGGCAGTGCCCGTGGTGCACTGGGTACCACTCACACCCATGACAACCCTCTGGGGAGCCCAGGCTGAGCAGTTTCTGGGTCTCATGGTCACCTCTCCTGTGAGAACTGGCTGGGAGAGCTGGGATTGTTTAGCCTGGAGAAGGGAAGGTTCTGAGGAGACCTTAGAGCCCTTTCCAGTACCTAAAGGGGCTACAGGAGAGCTGGAGAGGGGCTTTTGAGACGGGCATTGAGTTACAGGACAAGGGAGAACGGCTTCAAACTGACAGAGGGTGGGGTTGGAGTAGATAATGGGAAGAGATTTTTCTTCCTATGGCAGGAGGGTTGGAACTGGACTATCTTTAAGACCCCTTGCAACCCAAGTCGTTCTGTGATGTTGGGACCATGTGTTTAGCCTGGCTTGACACGAGGGTACAAACTTCTCCAAATGCTTCATGCATGGCTCCCTGTTTTATCTTCTGTGTCTACATCAAATCATTTTTATATCAGTGGTTTCAAGCTGACCTGGGTTTCTGGTGTCCTACCTCAGCAGCAATGCTCTGTTCTCAGCCACTTGCTGCTGCTCCTTCTGTATTTCAGGTGCTCTGGAGTGAGGAGCCAGGGCTGGCTGCGTTCTGCCAGCAGTGCTTCCCTGAATCTACTCCGTTTATTTTTAAAAGCATTTTCTTTCTGTGTTGCACAGCAACTTCTAACACATCCTGGCTCGTGCTGGCAGCCTCTGCTCCTCTCTACACCTTGGCAATTCTTCAGCTGCTTTTGGACAGAGGGTGATGCTAAACTCTGATGTCACTTGAGGTCACTTGTCCCCTTTGAAAAGTGCCAGCTCAGGCTGAGTTACCACGCTTGGCAATGCTGCTTCCCATATTCCCATTGCTTGGATGTGGGAGCAGCTGAGGGGTGACGTGCAGAGCCAGTGCTGCTGCTGTTGTGTGCTAAACAAAGTGTTAAATTCAGCTTTCCTCAGGGTGGTGGGGCTCTGCCCGTGACTGTCTGCCTGCACTGGCTCTTGCATCACCCAATATTCAGGGAATGGTGGGCTGGGACATGGAGACACCACTCTCCACATGCCCATGGATGGGTGACAGGACAGTTTCAAGGTCTATGAGCTTCGGGTTGTTCCCATAGGTGTGCTTTGCTTTGGCTGTCTGCCCTGTGTTGGATGAATGACAGGCAGCCCAGGAAGGTTGTTGTACCTTTTCCAAGGAGAGATTCCTCGTGCTGGGAGTGAAGGGAAAAGGTCTGCACAGCTCCATAAGGGTGACAGCCTGTGCTCTAGTGCAGGAGCACAGTTAATTCCTGGAGGGTGGCCTGGAAATTGTCTGATGAAGTCCTGGCTCTGCCCTTCTTTGGAAAGCAAACTCCTAAGGGTGCGCTCGCTGTCTGCGTACAGCGTCAAGCACTGCTGGGCTCTGGGCACTGCTCTTGCACAGATCACACTTGCTTTCCCATCCTGGATTATTTCTACTGCCAAGCTCGATCTGTGCTGTTTGCAGAGCAGTTCCCACTGAGGCAGTACCTGTCACCTTGGCCCTGCTGGGTGGAAGACCCTTGTACGAGGAAGGAGAACGCTGAGCTGTGCCAGGTATCGTCCCATGTTCCCCATCCCTGCCCATGGCTGATGGTGCACATCCCTTCAGGTCTGTCCCTCTATGTTTCCTTTGCCCTCCTGGGGGTCTGGGATACTGGTGTGGGGCTGGAATTGGGAGTGGCAGGTTGTAGACATGATGGATGTGTGATGAAGGGTGACTTGCCTTGAGCTGCAGAGACACCTGCAGCAAGGGGCACAGGAAGAGGTGCTAAGATGAGACTGTCTCAAAGGTGGTGCTGGAAGAAATTTGGGTGTTGTGTTGCTTGTCAGGATGTGTGTTCCTAATCACTGACACCTTGCTGTTTGTGCCTGGTGCTACCCCTGTGCCAGGCCAGACAGAGCCCTGTGTCTCATTGCCACCCCAGCCCATGCCCTGAACTGTCCTCAGGGCTTGGGCTCACTGCAGGCAGCCAGGTCTGGGGATGGGGATCCCACTCCCCTGGCAGTCTCTGGCTCTCCTAGCTCTCTATGATGGAGATGAAGGTCTGATTTCTTTGATGTATGTTTATATAAATAATAGTGGGGTTGTTTAACAGTTGCTCGTAAAGGAGAGATGAGATAATTCCATGTTTTAACATCCCTGAAGTTGATCCCTCTGAGAGGAGGGCTCTTGTACCTGGAGCTGTGCTCCCCAGCTGCTGGCACAGGTTGAGCCATGACATCGGGTTTGCTGGCCTTGGAGAAGCCTCCTTGCTGGGATGGTGCCCGGGCAGCAGCCTGGCCCCACCTGGGCTCCGTGCAGCTTTTCCTGGGAAGCTGAAGCAGTGGTGAGCCCTGAGGAGTGGGCTCTGCTGCCCCAATATCACACCAGCCCTGGGTGAAAGCCCTGGCATGGCAGAACAAAAGCTGTTTTCCAGACAAAAGGCTGTCTGATGTCTGGTGCCAGAGCATCTCCCAGCCTGAAGAAAGTCCCTGGATATTCAGAGCTGTGTTGTTTTCTCCGTCTGGTCTTTGCAGGTGTTCGAGGGGTCTTTGTTGTGTTGTTTTAAAGTTGTGAAGGCCTAAAAAACAGCATATTACATGTGAATGAGTGATGAGAAATGAGTGTTTCTTGAGAAATGAGCCAAGTGGTCTGTCTGTGATATCACCATGTCTCTCTGCCCTAAGCAAACATGGGATGCTGCCTTTCCTGGCTCTCTCATGTTGGGGCATTTGACCCAATCCTCTCCCCTGCACCTTTTGCTCAGCGTAGGACGAAGTCTGTGCAAGGAACCTTTGCCTTTTTGCCTTTTTCTTTCTTTCCCACCTTGCTTAAGACTCTCTGTTACTGGTGTCATACAAAGCTGCCAAGCATGGGATGCAGCCTTGGCTCTTGCTGGGTACCAGGATGTTGGAAGCAGTGCTTCCCAGCACAGCTGCTGCAAACCTGCTGGTGGTGGGGGCTGTGGGATGGGGGTTTAATCCAACAAACTTTTCCCCACGATTAAATGACTTGACTGAAAATAGCACCCTCTCCAGCTGGCTCCTGCAGCCACTGTGCCACACAGACCCAGCAAGACAGGGTGGAGGACCAGGGGGGTCCGGAGCTGACCCGAGCAGGGCTTACCCACCACAGCATCTGTGCCACTGTGAGGGGGGAAGTGCACGTGGCAGGAGAGGAAAAGGCCACGAGGATGAATCAGTCGCTCTCGCAGCCCATCTGTCTCTGTTTGGAAGGGCCCCACGCTGAAATTCTTCCAAGCACTCTGAGGTTTAGTGCTCTGCTTATCCACTCTGTGTGAGCTCTCCTCCTCCCCTTGAGCAAGGACTAATAATCAGCAGCTCAGGGCAAGCATGGCTGAGCATAGCGAGGCAGATGGCATTTGATGGCCTGGAGAATCAGGTGGCCCCCGTGGCCTGGGAGAAGAAGGTTAGAGAGTTGGAGGGAAGGGGCAGCAGGGGATGCATTTGGAGCATCCCTGTGCCCCAGGAAGGATGGAGCTAGGCCACGATATCTAAGCATATGAGCTCCCAGAGAGACCAGCCAAATCTGTGGAGGGGACATCTGTTGGCTGGTGAAGTGTAGCAACCCAGCCTGGCTTGGGATGCCCCCAAGATGCTTGGGAGCAGCATCCTAGATGCTCATGTAAGTTTAAATTTGATATATATGTGTGTTGTATGATTTTTATATGTATTTGGCAGATTCTTGCTCTGCTGCTGCTGTCAAAATCATCCTCCAAATCCCCAGGGAAAGGTGCTGGAGTGCTGATCCATGGTTAGAGGACTCCAGCAGCTTTATTGTTTGTTGAGTATACCACAGCCATAGGGTTTGTCTCTCTTGCCCTCTCTGGGGAAGGATCTTTGACTCCCCATTTGCCTGGTGCTTGTGGCAGTGCTGGAGCTCAGCATTGTGGTGCTGGAGTCATGTACTGCCTGTAGAAGATCAGCCCCCATGGATCACCACAGCATTAAACATTTCTGCTTTAACTCCTGGGGGTTTGGTGAAGGTTATTCAGATAATGGAAGTAAAGAGCTCACTCACCCGGTGCCTTAAGTGCTGAGTGTAGTTATTATGGTAATAAATAGTTACTTGGCTAAAGACGTGATTGCTGCCATTGTAACACAAACACACACTCTGAGAAAACCCCTAAAAGGAATTTCCTCCTTGTAGGTCAGCGGTGCTGCTGGGAACCCACTTCTCACTGCAGCTTTTTATTAGTTATTCGGCTGCTAGAGGAAAAAATGAAGTATGTTGTGAGAATCCGGGGTCTTCTGCCTGCTGGGGCTGCATTCCTTGGGTCTGGAACAAAGCTGGGGTTGAGATAATGGGAGTGGTGCATAGTATCTCTTGAGGATGCTGCAGAGAAGATCTCTGTGTTTCTTCCATCACTTGTGCTCTGGTGCTTGAAAAGGCTCTTCTTAGTTGTTTGTGGGGTGGGATGCTGCCCTGGCATGAGTTCTCAGTGGTTTTGGGGGTCAGATGCTGCCTTTGGATGTTTATATCCCATTTCACCCCACACTGGTGTACAGACCAAGGGCCAGAGCTTCTCACTATTTTGTTCCTGTTTGACCATAACAATGCCATGTGGAAGGAGATGAATGGATGCTGATGCTGGGTGCAGTCTCTCGACTGAGATTCCCATTAGATGTTGTGAACTCCAGCTGTGTCAGCACAGCTGGGTGGTCTGTGTCCTCAGAAGTGCCCTGGGTTGAGCTGGGGCATCACGTTGCTGTCAGCCACTGTGCAGGTGAAAGCACAAGTGCCAGTGTTTTTGCAGCTGAATATCCCCTTTCTAATTCAGTTTGGCTGCTCCCAGTGTCCTGTGGCCAAGGTTTTATCAAGATGACTTTGCAGCAGGAGCAAACAGTAAATTTCCGGACTTTCATTACTTTTAGACTGAAGTTTGTGAGATAAGAGCCCCTGGAGACTTCATTTTCAGGTATTGAAAGCCTGCTATGTGTCACAGCACAGCGGTTCCTCAGCTCTCCTGCACGAAATACAGACAATTGTACCATTGCTGGGCAATCGTGTTCCTGCTCCTGTGGCAGCTGGGGTGGCAGGGGATGCCCAGAGCCCTGTGCAGGTCTGTCCTGTGCTCTTACTGCATTCCAGTCATGCCACCAGGGATATGGACAGTGAGCACCGATCAGGGTCACTCATGGGACTACAGGAGGGTCATGCAGGTGGATATGCTGTTTGCCCCCCCCCCCCCCCCTTTTTTTTTTAACCTACTAATTGTCATTATTGGAGTTGCAAAGTCAGCTTCTGCCCAGCTGTTAACAGGGAGCTGTGCTGTGACCTGGGTTTATTCCCAGGAAAAGGCTGAATTGCAGCTGGAAAGGCTCGGGGGCACCAGTACCTGAAGGGAGCCCACCAGAAAGATGGATGGAGTCTGTTTACAGATGTGTGGAGTGACAGGACAAAAAGGGGAATAGCTCAAAACTGATGGTGAGTAGGTTTAGAATTAGGTATTAGGAAAGAATTTTCCCTTGTGAGGGTGGTGAGGCCCTGGCACAGGTTGCCCAGAGAAGCTGTGGCTGCCCCATCCCTGGAAGTGTTCCAGGCCAGGGTGAGATGGGGCTCTGAGCAACCTGGGGTAGTGGGAAGTGTCCCTACCCATGGAAGGGGGTGAAACAAGCTGATCTTAGTGCTCCCTTCCAACCCAACACCTTCTATGATATGCACCCAAGTTGTAAGTTATTAAGCAAACCCAGCATGGCACTGGGGCTGCTGACTATCTCCGTGGTCCTGGTTCTTTCCACGGTCCATTTCCAGCGCATACAGAGTTGCTTCCCACTGACAGAGACATTTAAACAGCAGAAGCCAAATTACACAAGCAAATATGGTGTTTTTCCCCACCAATTCAGATATTGTGTAAAAATAAAGCGTGTTTGTTTTCAATGTAAGGAGGGGACTGAAGGCCAGAAGATGGGCAGATGCCCTGATACCAAATGCTTGGTACCCAGAGTGTGGCATCCTGTGAGCACCCTCGTTAACATGTAGCCTCATCAGCTTCCCTTCACAAAATGTTCTGGCATCCTCCCTTCTCTCCTTGTCACTTCTCCGGAGGGAACGTCACTTGTTCTGCTGGCAGCATGAGCCCTGTTTGCTTAGGCGGAGGCAGAGATAATTATTTCTATTTATTTCCTTCAACTTTCTCAGTGTTTTATTTGAGGGCTCCACTTGAGCTTTTCCGCTTGTCTCCAAGCCTGGGAGTCACTGGTGTCTCTGGAACAAGCCTGGTGGGAGATGCACTGGGAGGCATCAGGAGAGCCAGTCTCCATGTGGGATGCTGCACCTGCCCTTGGGATGTGTTCTTGTTTGCTCTTGGCTAATTATCACAGAATTACACAGAATCACAGAATATTATGAGTTGGAAGGGACCCACAAGGATCATATCCTCAGGGCTCTGCTGCAGCCATGGCGTGGCTGAAACCTGGAGAGTTCATGCTTGGTGTGCATGGAAGCCTCTTGTCCTTGCCAAGGAAATGTTTAGGAAAGGAACAGGGCTGCAGAATGGTGCTTTAAAAAAAATAAAAAATATAGAAACCATACCAAACAAAAACCCCAAACCAAAATAGATAAGTCACAAGTCACAGAAAAAAAGTAAAAAAGCAAACCAAACAAAAAACCGAAGCTCAAACCACAGATATAAAATAAAGCCCCCAAACCTCGAGGAAGCCTGGAGTTGCTGAATGTGGAGTTAAACTTTAAGAAGGGAGGGTTGAAAATAAACAGAGCAATATGAAAAGGAAGAGCAGGAGTTGGAGAAAATGAGATATTATAAAGGTGGCAAGGACTGACTTGGAAAAGTAATTAATGCTCCTAAAAAAAGTCGCATGGGTAAGCAAAGTAGTGGAGTGAAGGATCTGTTTATAGCTTTCAGTGGGAGCAGCCAAACTCATCTTATCAATGTGCTAATTAATTTGCTGAGGCTCTTGCTGCCAGTTGCCTTTTACTTTCCAGAGAGCTTGCCAAGGGCTGAGTATCCCTTGGGTGGGACAGGTTTAAATTTGAGGGTGATTTTTAGATATCTTCTCTTGGCAGTGCATCACCACAGACCGAAAGGAGATGGGATGCTCTCATCCTTCTCCTGCTGTGCCAGGATGTCAGGGTTATTTTGACTAGGATGGAGGCCATGCTCTCTCTTGTCTCCTCAGTTACTGTTCGTGGATTTTTTTTGGTAAATTTATTTTTTTCTCCTGGTGTCGTGTTTCCCAGCCTTTATCCCAACCTCTGTTTTCACTTCCCTGTTTGTTCTGGAGAAGGTGTTCAAGTGTTTCCAAACAATGCTCTAGGAAAGCATTAAAATGGTAATGTGGTCAGTTTGCTTCATTATTGGCAGATTTAAATCCTCCTTTCCCTCGATGGGCTGTTTTCTCCTGTGTCAGGGATATATGTAGTTAGGAATTTAGGAAGGCTTTTAGGATAAATAACCTCAGCTGCCTTTTGCTCCCTCTTTCGCCTCCATCACGGGCAAACACTTGGAGAGGAATTTCAGGGACTGAAGGAGTAGAGCCCTCCCTGGAGCAGTTCCAATGTGAGAATAGAGTTTCAGTATGACAAAACTTTGGGTATATTCTCAAATACTCATACCTCCTGTATGTAGGGCATGATCTACTTTGCTTAGCAAAGAATTGCCTGGCAAGGTGTTCCTGACAGCATTGCTGTGCCTTTTGCTCCTACGTGCAGCTCCTGACTCAAAGCCATGCTGATACTAACACATCCAGGCTCTTAAAAGTGCTGACTGTCTCTAACAGGTTGCCTACTTGTCATCCCAGGAGCGTGGGACTAGAAGAGGACATGGATGCTCCAGCCAGGGATGCCCTATAGAGCCAGGGAGACAGTGTTAAGAGTTGGACTCGATGATCCTTGTGGGTCCCTTCCAACTCAGAATATTCTGTGATTCTGTGAAAGGCCAACCAAATGTGTGATTGACCCAGGTGTCCCAAGTCTCCTGTTCTCCTATTTCACCATGCTGTGATCTGGCTGTGGGGAGATGCCCCAGGTAGCTGCAGAGGTTCAGGGATGCTCAGGTTGGGAAGGATGAGGAAAGCAGCAAGACAGGAAGTGCTACCCCTTGCCCTGGCCTTGTGGGTCCAGTGATGTGTTCCCTGTGCTTGGTTGGAGGGGTGTTTAGCCTGGGAAACCCTGGAGAAATGGGACTTTCAGGTGATGTGGGAGCAAGGGAGGGCATTGTGGTGCAAATGGAGCAAAACCCTGAGCTTCCCCTTTTGTTTTGTTCCCCTCCAGAGTGATGAGCTACTCCAGCACCAAAGATGCTGGGGTTCGGCACGTGCTCCATCGGCGCGCCGGGCAGGGGGGCTGAGCTGGACGCTGCCTCCCCCCGCTACGTCTTGGCCCTGCCCGAGGAGGAGACGTGGCGCAAGCACCGGCTCGGTTTGATGCAAACCACCCAGTCCTGCAACCTGCTGGAGCCCGAGGGCCTGGCCGAGGCCCTGGTCTCACGAGCTGCCAGCTTCGATGCCCTCTACGAGCCACGGCCCCGGGATGCCGACACAGAGACCGGCAGCGCCTTGGACCTGGGGCTCGGACAGTACGTCCCCGTGAGCCCGGACGTTATCAAGCGCCGGCGGGGTGGGCTGATCGAGCAGAGGGACATTATCAAGGCACACGAGGCACACAAGATGCAGAGCACGCCACAGGCACGGAGGAAGGAGTGGGAGTAAGTACCGGAGAGCCCCCAGCCCAGGTGGGCAGCCGGGGGGAGTGGGAGCGTTCCCTGTCCTCCTTGGGGCTGGTGGGTGGGAATGGGGGATGTTGTGCTGGTGGCATCCTCCCTGCAGCGTAGCCGCCATCCGCTGTGTTCCCTCTCCTGTCCCTCCTGAGGGAGCTGCTCAGCTCCAAACTGGAGGGTGGCATCCAATGGGAATGGTACAAAGGGGGCACCTTGTGTGGGGGTTCCCCCAGATTGTGTCACAGCTCATAAAATGTAGAGGAAACATGGAAGTTCTCAGGATAGGTTTCCTTGGATGCAGAGGGAGTTTTGGATGCATTTGGGTTCCTTGCCTTCTGCTTTTGTTGTGGCTTGAGTCCTGCTGAGAGGGGATTGTGTGTAGATGTGTCACTTGGGGACGTGGTTTAGCGGGACTTGGCAGTGCTGGGTTAATGATTGGACTTGATGATCTTAGATGTCTTTTCCAACCCAAATGATTCTGTGGTTTGTAAGTATTTAATTTTAAAAAGTGTTCAAGTCTGAATTGGAGCAAGTTGAAGACATTAATGAACTTGAGAAAACACAAGAGAAGTGCTTGGCAGAGCTAGAACTCGGTGGTTTTACTTACTATTTAACTTATTCCCATAGTTTGCCATGGTTCTGTGAGAAAACCCCAGCTCCAAGTCCTGGATCGGTCTTCCTTGCTCGGCACTCAGTGTGTGACTGAGGCTGCAGCCATGTGCTTTAGTCTTACATTTAAATTATAAGCTTCTCCTCTCTGTGTCTGCTCAGCAAAATTGCCTTGGATAAGCTGTTGCAGCACATCCTGCTCCAATATCACTGGTCTGGAACAGCTCCCTGCCTTAGGCACTTTATTTGGGGAATAATGTTTAATAAAACGCCCAAAGGAGGTTGGAGTCCCTGTATTAATTAGATGTGGCACGTGTCTTTGGCGAGATCTAGGTCAGCACTCCGCTCGTGTGAAGCTGGTAGGGTTTCTTTGGGATGGTTTCCATGATAAAACAGCTTGTGGGAACACTGAGGCTGCTCCTGCTTTTTTGGAGAGCAGCCCATTGTTGAGTCGGGCTCTCCCTGGCCTTTTCGGCTCTGTGCTCATCCCTTTGTGCCCAGGGAACCTCCTGGCTGGTGACTCAGGCAGCCCTGTGCAGGGAAAATAAATTGACATATGGGCTCAGCAAGCCCTCCGGTGCCTTGTTATCTTTTGCAACCCACCGGGGATGCCAGATGAATAAATCATGGCCGGGCAGGAAGCAGAGGGATGGCCTCGTTAATTGTCGGCTGGCGGAGCGAGTCCCTAGAATGGCTGCTCGCTAATTAACTGCCTCCATCTCTACAGCTCTGTTTGGTGGCAGGGAGATGAAGCCAGAGCCCTTCCCGCTCACACTGTGTGGGATATGCCCCTATGGCTGCCCTGAGTTGCTCCATCCAGCATTAAATCAAACACAAACCCAAATATTTCTGTCTTCGACACATGGGAAACATGCAGGCAGCTGTGCTGGCTGCTGCCATCCCAGTGTAGTTAATAGGATGTTTCTCCAGGCTGGTAGGGTCCACACTTTGCATTTTCCAGCTCATGGATGCTTGAGTTTGTCATCTCATCCCGCTTTATGGTGGTTTTGTGGGAAGCTTCTGTTATTGGGGGGACACTGGGCTCTGGCAAGGATGGCAGCCCTCGGGCTTTGCAGACCTTGTGCCCCACTGCCTGTCTCTGCCAGGTCCCTTCCTGGAAAGTTTATGAGCACCAAGGGGCTTGATCTCTTCCTTTCCCACACTCAGGTGCCCTGATACACCATCAGCCTGCAAATGTGTGCCAGAGGCTTCTGCTGTAACACCAAACTCATAAACATCAGGAGAGGGGCTTCTGGTGACAGGACAAAGGGAAATGGCTTTAAACTGAGAGTGGGTGGGTTTGAGATTAGGAAGAATTCTTCCCTGGGAGGGTGGTGAGGCCTTGGCACAGGTTGCCCAGATGAGCTGGGATGCCCCATTCCTGAAGGTATTCAAGACAAGGCTGGATGGGGTTTGAAGCAACCTGGGATAGTGGACGGTGTCCCTGTCTGTGGGAGGGGCATGGAACGAGATAATCTTTAAGATCCCTTCCAATCCAATCCACAGACTCACAGATTATTCTGAGTTGGAAGGGAACCACAAGGATCATCGAATCCAACTCTTTAATGGTACCACCCCAGTACCATGGATGCTCTCTGGGAATAGATGGATAGCATGTGAAGGAGAAAAAGCAAATTAATTTCCTTATGTGTAATTTTATTAGTGATAATGCAATTTCCCTGTGATTTAATTTTCAGAAGGGCCCATCTCGCATGCCTTGAAATGACCCTGAGGGCTTTTGCCTGGGCGGTCTGGCTCTGGCGAGCACTGTGGTGGATATTTTCCCATAGCTCTGATGGGGTGGTGAACATTAAATGGAACATGAGGGATGAGAACGTGGCTGGATAGCTGCAGGAGTGGTGAGCACTGTACTCCTGTTTGCCAGCTGTGGCTGGGTGGTCTGAGGAGTGGTGGGCACAGGGAGAGAGTGCTGTATGAGACTTCTGCTCCCCTGGAGTAGCTCTGTCTTTGCAGATGTGGCACTCCTGGTCTGCAGCCAGATGTTGGTGTTTAGCTGCTCTTGATCTGGGTTGCAGTGAGGGAAGAGAAGCAAAGGCTTCTTAATGCTCACCAGTGCTGGCATTGACAAGTCCAACCCTTACCAAACCTCCACCTTCTGCTGCTTTTTGCCAGTGAAACAATGGAAGTGGAATGGGAATAGGAAGGGTAAACTGCTTTTTTCCCTGTTGTACTTTTTTTTTTAATGGGGAAAATTGAGGCATAGAATAGCAGACACTGCGTTAAGTGCTGTGGGGCAGTGGCTCTGTGAGAGGCTTAACTTTTTAGTGAAAGGTGCACTTACCAGCTCACCTTGCTCTTCTCTGAGGGATTTAAGCCTCAGGCAAACACTCAACCCTGTTTTCCAGAGTCCCAGCCTGATGCCCTGCCCTCGATCCCTCTACTCAGGTATTGGGGTCGAGGGTGGAGGTATATGGAGGGATCTGCTGTGCTCCAAATCTTGGTGTGCTGCTGTGTGTGGAGTGGTTGTGGCTGAATCGCTGCTGCCTTTGCTGCATGTGTCTGGCAGCATCATTTGGATAATGTTTAGCTTAGAGACAGCTTAAAAGAAAAGCTCCTTGTCAAAACAAGCAAACGGGGAACCTCCTGTGGCTTCTCTAGGCTGAGCAGCTGCTTCCTTAGCTGATGGTAAAGGACAGGCAGAGCCACACAGGGAACATCCCAGAAAAGCTTCAAGCTGAATTTGAAGCAGACAGGATCCAAACCTGCTCTGCATGGCTGCAAACCACATGTGCACGGGAATTGGTTAAGCTTAGCTTGTGCAATTGGGGGAATGCAAGTTGTGTTGTCTTCTTGGAATGTTACCTACAAGGACACATGGAAAATCTTGATTCCTGGATGCTGGGCTGGGAGCACGGAAGCCGAGGAGATTGGAGGGAAAGCAACAGGATTGTGGTACAGCATGAAGGTGTGATGCTATAATTCAGCACTGGAGTACCTGAATGATGGGTGGCAAGTTTGTGTCCCATGAGAAGCAATTCACTCATCCCACAACACAGGACCGTGATCCTAAAGAATAAAGTAATTAAGAGTGATCTCTTCCTGTGTAGCATCTTCAGGTTAATGTCTCTGATGCTAGAAGTTCGAGAAGCCTCCCTTGCAGGGTATGATCTGGTCCACAGAGCTGCAGGACAGGAGAGCTTCCTGCTGCCTGCTGGGATCTGTACCTGCAGTGCCGACCGTGGGGAGCCTTTTAGGCTGGAACATCGTTACTGCAGCTCTGCCTTAGCGCGGTTTTATGGGAAGCTGGGAGAGAACAGAACAAGCTGAAAACACACAGGGTGTTGCTAACAGATCTCAGTGGCTTTTTACGACTTGGCAGCCTCTGTCTGGTTATGTGCACGCTCTGCATCCCAGATTACGAATGAAGCTGACTTTTTTTTTTTACTGGTGCTGAATGAGACAAAGGGCCCCCCTTGGTGTACTGGGGGCTGGCATTGCTATCGCTGCTTCCCGACATATTCCCCAGTGCCATCTGGGCTTCTCTGGCTGCGGTGATGGAGAGGGCAGGATTGTGCATGGGGTGGCACTGCCTCTTGCCTGAGAAACGCTCGCAGGCTGGGGCTGTTTCACCAGTCACTCCTCGTCTCTCCTCGGCTCTGCGGGGAAGGGACCAGCCCGAGGTGGCTCCGAGTTGCTGTCAGTGGTGCTGGTAGTTGCGTGGCACAGTTTTGAGAGGTGTTGGATGTTAGTGGGTGTAGCTGCTGTGCTGTGAGCAGCAGCCCTGCTCCCACCCGAGGGGGCTCCGTGGGGGCTGCTCTGAGCTGCGCTGGGGGCAAGGAGCTGAGGGAGGACACTGGCTCTTGGCTGCTGCATTCAGTGTTCAAAGAGCAGTCCTTGCTCCTCCATGTGTGCTGCTGGGGAAGGGGGAAGGTGTCCCAGTGTCCTCTCCAAGTCTCTGCTCTGGCACCAGCGTCCACTGCCCATCACCCCTTCTCATGTCTCTCTCGTGACTCTGCCCTGGGAGGTGGATGACTTTCCTCCTCCAGCTCTTGTGATGTTGGTCACTGTCCGAGGCAGTTTAACCATGCCTTCCTCCGCCCTGGGCTCCTGTTCAGACACCTGCTGCCGTGTGTCCAGGAGGAGCGCTGCGCAGGAAGGTTGGGGCAGCTTAGGCAGCTGGCAGGAGCTGTGGGAGCTCTGCAGCTGAAAGCCTTGCCATGTCTGTGGCAGGTGATCCTGGGCTTATGTACTTGGGAGCATCTTTCATGTGCCTACACCCGTAACTCCTCTGCTAGTCCCCTGTAAAAAAGGGCAAAGCAATTAACCTCTCTGAGAGCCTGATGAGTACCTTGGTTAAGGTGGTTCTCACTGCTTATGTTTACCCTGCCTGAGGAGTAATACAGGTGGTAGAAAGGACTATGAATGTGCTAAACCTGTGAGTGGGGACACTGAAACACAGCCTCTGTCATATTAACTAGGTCTTGAGCAGCAGGGAAGCATCTCTCCCCTGGACCTCCTTGTGCTCTCTCTGCTTTCTTTCAGTGCAGACCAAGGTTTCAGTCTTGGGGAGGAGTTTCTCTTCTGACCCGGAATGAACTTGAATGCCACTGAATATCCTGGCAACAGCCTGGAAATAGCAGCATCTTTCACTGAACTGCTACAAAGTCTGGGTTTCTGGCACACCCTGGAGGAATTCCTTCTCTGAATTAATTCAGGTGACTGCAAAGCCTCCCAAGAGCTGCCAGAGGGATGGGCACTTAGGGGCAGTCCCAGCCTTCTGGCATGGCTGAGTCCACTCTTCCATGGACCTGGGCTCTTTAGGAGCTGGTTGCTGACCATGGAAGACAAGGTGGTTCCCAGCAGATGGCTCTGCTTGGGAGCTGCTCCCTCGTGTTTTCCCGCTGTATCCTGGTGGATTCTGCTTTCCTTGCTGCTGGAATCTCAGCTGCAGGTGTTGGGAAGCTGTTGGGGCAATGCTGAAGCCAGGCACAGTACTGGAGTTGGTTGTGTTTCCCAGGAACAAGCCTTCTGAGGGAGTTTTCCCCTTGGCCTGGACACTACTCACAAATGCTGAATTTCTGCAGTGAGGTGGGGAAGAACCTCAAGTGGGGTCACCTGGAGCAGACTGTCCACAATCATATCCAGGTGGGTGTTGAGTGTCTCTAAGGATGGAGACTTCACAGGTTCTGTGGGCAGCTTGTCCCAAATGTTTAATTCCCCTCACAGTGAAAAAAGTTTACTCCTATGTATAAGCAGAGTTTGGTTTTATTACAGTTTTTGCCCATTTCCTCTTGTCCAGTCACTGGGTGCTATAGACAGGAGCATGGCTCTGCCTTTTTCCCCCCACTGTCAAGCATTCTTCTCACTGATCTAATCTGCTTTTAACCTCTTCTAGCTAGGCTGAGCAGCCCCAGCTCTGCCAGCTTCTCTTCTTTAGTCACCTTTGCTGGATTTGCTCCAGTAGGTCCATGTCTCTTCTCCTGGGGGGCACAGCACCCTGGGTGTGTCTCACCAGGGCTGAGCAAAGGGGATGGGTCACCTCCTTGACCCACTGGCTTTGTCTAACACAACCCAGGAGGCTGTTAACCCCCTTTTTGGAAGAGCACATGGCTGGCTAGGGGTCAGCTCAGTGTCCACCAGGTCCCTTGGGGCTTTCCCTGCCACGCTGCTTCCCAACCAGGTTGTTCTTCCCCAAGTGCAGGCTTGGTGTTTCCCATGAAGCTGAACTCCGTGCTGTGCCTCTGCCTGTTTCTCCAGGCTGCTGAAGTCCCTCTGGATGGCAGCACAACTCTCTGCTTCAGCAGTCTCTGCTTTACAGCATCTGTGAGCGTGGTTTGGTGCAGCGTGCAGGCAGTGAAAATTCTGATGTTCTGCACTCATTTACGCCCTTGTCCTTTCCCTCCCCTGGAATAATCCAGCCTCCTCCCCTCTCTCAGGCAGCCATGCAGCTGTCCCTGTGTGATCCTGCTGACCAGGAGGTGTTTGTGGGAGAGGTGTTTCCCAGCCTCTCCAGTGCGTAGGCTTAATGTTTTTTACTACTCTGCTTCTGAGGTGTAGAGGTGCCCTCCACAACACTGTTTGTATTTCAGCAATGATTAGGGTTAATTAGGGTGGAACTCGGGAGGTATCTAGTCCAATCAGTCACTTATTTTTCATTTAACTCAATGGTTTGCGTTTTAAAACACAGAGGTTGTCACACTGCACCCTCCCAAAATGGCATTTCCTTGATTGTGAGGGTGGTGAGGCAGTGCGCAGGTTGCCCAGAGAAGCTGTGGATGCCTCATCCTTGGACGGTGAGGTTAGATGGGGCTTGGAACAACCTGATTTGGTGACAGATGACCCTGCCTGTGACAGGGATGTTGGACTGAGGTGATCTTTAAGTTTTTCCAACAAATCATTCTACGATTCTGTAAAAGGTTGGGAAAGGTCCCCGAAGTTGTACTAAAGGAGCTTTCAAAATGTGACACTTGATTTCCCAAAGTGGCCTTTGAAACATTGAGATCTTTGTGAGAAAAGCAGGGAGGAGAGAGGCTCTTCTTGTCTCTGCTTACTCCAGCAACGATCTTGCTTTTTAACCAGGAGAAATGTGCAGGTGCTCATCCCCAGCTGTGAGGAAGGAGGCCAGTGTGACATTGTCCTTCCCAAGACACACCCAAAAGAGCTGATGTTGCCGCATCTTTCATGGATGATGGTAACCAGCCATGTGAAGGTTCTTTGAGAAGTAGCTTTCCTGCAAGCTTGGAGCATGGCACCATGGGAATGGTGCTGTAACAAAACAGACAACATTTCCATGAGCTCTGATACAAACCGTAAGTCCTTTTATTTGTCATCAGAGGAGCTTCACAGGGGTCATTTTTTTCCCCACTGCAGCTCATGAGATAGTAAACCAGTATCTAATATGCTGTAACTATCTTCCCTGTGCATTTGCTTGGGTGGAAATAAGCCTAAAAAATTCTTCAATGAACTTTTTCCCCATTGAGGAATCCCAGAAGCCGCGCTCAGCAGGGGCTGGGCGAGGGTGTTTGCCTTCACAGAGGCTGCTGAGCTGATGACTCCCTGTTGACGGAGCAAGGGGGACGCTTTTTTCACACCTCCCAGCACCGAGGAGCTTTCAGGGAGAGGTTTTGCTCTCCGGCCTTTTCTCTTTCACAGGTTTGGAAGATGGGAGCAGCATCTCCTTCCTGGCTGCATGCCAAGGATGGGGCTTCTCTGGCTGCCTTGAGCATCAGCTGCTCAGTGCAAGTTCAGACTTGCTGGAAAAATTTTTCAACAGCTCCGTCTTCTCCTGGCGCTTGTCCTAACAGTGTAATTTTGTCAGAGCCACCCTGTTTGCCACCGGGTTTCTTTGAAGAAAGCTGAGCCTGAGAGTTTGGCTTCATTAGGTTGGGAAGGGAGTTGGTGGTTTGCTGATCCTTCTTGCTTTTTATTGCTGGGGTATTTGCAGCCTGATGGTAGCAAGGACATCCCTCTGTCATTCCACTCTCGGTGTGTTTTGCTGTGCTTACATGAATTGAGCCTTGCAGGGTGGACAGAGGATCGGAGAAAGCACTGGATGGTCCTTGGGCACGGTCCTGCCTCTTGTGGGGGTGAAGAGGGGATCTGAAGGAGAAGAAAATCTCTTGCTGGCTTTGGCAGGAGCTAACGCTGCTGTGCCAGAGGGGACGTGAGGATGCTGATGAAGAGAAAGGGTGGGTAGTGCAGTGGTTGAAAAAATGTTTTCAAAAATCTCTCTCCAACCTTATCACAGGCTAGAAATAAGTTTTGTTCTGTTGGCTGTCTGTGGATGACACTGGGCATGTCTTTTCTGAGCTTGTTCTCACACACATGTAAAGTCTGGCTCTTGCAGGGCTTTGGTGGCAAGAAGGGCAATGTTTATCTATATCCCCCCAGGTCTGTGCTCCTTCCCTTCCTGTGGTCTCCCTTTATCCATGCTGCTCAATCTCAATGTTTTGGGCAGAGTCATTCTCAAATATCCCAACGTTTTCCTGTTGGATCCTCTCAAGTGAGACTCTCTGGAAGTGCATTGCCCTAAACTGGACCCATCTGAGATGGAGGAGGATGGAGAGGTGTGATCTCGCCTCCTGCCAGCTCAGTTAGTATGAGGTTGGGATGCTCCACAGCTTCTGGCTCAGGGGAGAGGTTGTGTAGAGGGATTTAGGGGTTGGAAGTGGGGATAGAAAATCTCTTTAATCTGGTGGAAAGCAGGAGAAGGCGGATAGCTGTTCTGTGAGAGGTGGGATTGCTGCACGCCTGCCCAGAGCAGCCAGGATGCGACTGGAAATGCTAATTAGAACCCAACTTGCAAGGCTAAATAAAGCAGCAGGGCACTCCAGGCAATTTATTAATGGGTGATTATTTCAGGGCTCTTCAGCTGAGCCACAAAAGCTTAAGGCAGAGAGTTAGACTGAGGAGAGCTGTGTCACCAGGATCACTCAGAGTGGGGTGTTCATGTAGGAAATGAGGGGAGCAGGCAGCAGCAGGCTGGGGGTGCTTCCCTGCCGTGTGTCACCACTGCAGCCAGCTCTGGGGCAGAGCAATGCTGTCCCTCATCTGTGGTGGTCTAGNNGGTTGAATGGGGCTGCAGGGGGAAGGCTGGTTGAGAGCTGCTGTGGCACTGTTCCTTCTGCACCTCCATCACCTACAAGAGCTGGTTGAGGGGGAGATAAAATGACCGAAGTCTCCATTTCCAGAAGGTTATTGCCCCATCTGAGCAAAGAGAGCTTTACAAGATTGTTTTCTTATTGATTTTAAAGATGCCAAGGCTGGATGTTGGACTCATGGGTCTGGGTAATTAAAACAAGCAGTATTTTTGAACATGAAGATGTTTTATGGCCCTGTGCAGCCAATTCAGCTTCAAGCATTCGAGTTTTCCTGCTGCTGTGTGACACCGCGTGTGGCTGCTGCAGCTCAGTGACTGGGTGGGCTTTGGTGGAGTAGTGGTAACCACTTATATCCGGAGTTTACAGCTTGGTGTGAGATCTGCTGCCTTTCACTAGTTTTTCACTGCCATCTGATTCCTCAGTGAATAAATTACAGTGCTGACCCTGCAAACTCAGCCAGTGTGGGGAGTTTGTGTAGGGAACTTGTCCAGGGAGTTGGACTAGATGATCCTAAGGGTCCCTTTCAACTCGGAATAGCCTATGAGCCTATGAGTTGTCAAGGTATGATGTTGCTCATCTCTGTTAATGTTGGGAAAGGCACATCCCAGTGAGATGGGCAGCACTGTGAGTCAGGTGAGGTTGTTGGGAAAAAGTGTGAGCAGATGGCAAGAGAAATGCTTGCCCTGGTTTGGGTTGAGAGCTGCCTTGCTGTGAGGTGGTGCAGAGCCTCCACAGCATGGCCAAGGCTGCTGTGCCCAGCCTGGGGCGTTGTTGGCGCGAGAGATGCCAAACAGGGCTGTTGTGGCCTGTGCCACAGCTGCCAACATCTGTGCAAATGAGTATCAGGGAGAGACTGGTGCAATCCCTGGGTGAGCTGCACCAGCCTGGGAATTTTTTGCTCAGCTCAGCAGAACGTCCCCTTTGCAAATGGGGAGAACATATTCTTCCTAATCCAGCAGGTAATGAATCTGTTCCTGGAAAAAAACCTTGCATTCCTGCATGGTTATAAACATGCTTGTGAGTCACAGCTACTCAGTCCCAATTTGAAATTTGGCTGGAGCACCACTGTAGATGATTCTCACTTGATCCTTCTTCTTTTTTTTTTTTTTTCTCATTTCAGCAGAGCCATATTTCAAAAATAAATTCAGATCAGAACGCCAAAAGCCACTTTCTAAGATGAGTGCAGTCCATCACAGCTCCTGGGAATATCAGTCATGGAAGGGGGAGCGTGTCTCCCCTCTCTAGACCCTGACTGGTCTGCATTGGAATCACAGAATTGTTGGGGTTTGAAGACACCTTAAAGATCATTTAGCTCCAAACCCTGACCATGGTCAGGGACACTTTCCACTATCCCAGGTTGCTCCAAGCCCCATCCAGCCTGGCCTTGGACACTTCCAGGGATGGGGCAGCCACAGCTTCTCTGGGCAGCCTGTGCCAGGGCCTCACCACCCTCACAGGGAAGATTCTTTTTCTAGTATGTATCAAATCTAACCCTGTCCTCTCTAAGTTTGAAGCCATTTCCCCTTGCCTTGTCACTCCAGGTCCTTGTCCATCTCTCTTGCAGCCCTTCTGGCATTAGAAGGGATTCTAAGGTCTCCCTGGAGCCTTCTCTTCTCCAGCCTGCACACCCTCAGCTTTCAGCCTGTCTTCAGGGACCTGTCCCCTGCCTGATGCCCCCCCCAGGCTCAGGAGCAGCCTCTGGCCTTCTTAGCAACCCAGGGCTTGGCAGAGGATACTTTTACCACTATTTCCTGGTTTGTTTGGTTGGGTTTTTTATGCTTGTACCCAGCAGTGCACAGGTGAGAGATTTGGGGGTGCTTGGGCTGAGCCGGAGGCTGCTCCAGGGGCTGCGCACAGGGATGCGGTAACTGCGGGGCAGGGGTGGTTGCAGCTGCTTCCAAACATCCCTCGGGAAGGGGTCAGGCAGGGGGAGCCCAGCCGAAGCCGGGGCTGCTGTCTGAGGCTGGGGAGGGCGCAGGGAGGGGACAGCTGCCACTAGATGGCAATGCCGGAGCGGCGGCAGCGGCCCCGAGCGGGGCTGGAGGTGATGGTGGGCTCGGGCTCACCCGGGAGGGGACAGCCCCGTGTGATGCCCTGCCCTGCCCTGCAGAGGTGGCATGGCTGGGAGAGGGGAGGGAAGAACGCAGAGGGGGCTTGGAGGGCAACGCGAGCGTGGGAATCACAGACCCGTGGAATCTTTTGGGTTGGGGAAAAAACCTCTAAATTCATTAAGTCCGACTGTTAATCCAGTGCTGACAAGCTCACTACTCAGCCCTGTCCCCAGGTGCCATATCTATACATCTGACAAATCCTTCCAGGGATGGTGAGTCCACAGCCTCCCTGGGCAGCCTTTTCCAGGGCTTGACAACCCTTTCAGTGTAGACATTTTTCCTAATACCTGATCTAAACCTCCCCTGGTGCAACTTGAAACTATGTATTTCCTCTCGTCCTGTCTCTTCTTGCCTAAGAGAAGACACCAACTCCCACCTGGCTACAGCCTCCTTTCAGGTAGCTGTAGAGAGTGAGAAGGTCCCCTCTGAGGCTCCTTTTCTCCAGCTTGGACACCCCCAGCCCCCTTAGCTGCTCCTCATCAGACTTGTGCTCCAGACCGGATGAGTGTTGGCCTGTCTCCGCAAAACCAAGTACATCCCAAGTGGCGCCTTCCTGTACTGGCACCCGCTGTTGCCCTGTCTTCTTGGATTTCCTTCATTCACAAAAACCCAAACAGCCCCATGTAACTGGCTCTGAATCCCTGTGCCGGATTGAATCATGTGGGCATCAGCAACTCTTCTTCCTGACTCACGGATCCCAGTGTGCTGGGGTGAGGGTCAGGATGAGAACAGCAGTAAACATCCTGGGAAACTGAGCCTGCATCTCTTGGCATAGCTGGAGTCTTTTTTTTTTTTTTTAGTTTTGGCTTTCAATCTTCTCTTAAGGAGCTGCTTTCTTATAAATATCCCATCCTTTAGCACTGTCTGAGCAGGAGAGAGGCTCCCGGTGGGGTCATTCTGCACTCTGCTCTGCAGCAGCAAATGTACAGTAAAGGCAAGAGTGAACCCCTGGGTTCAGGGGATAGCCCACTGCCCCAGCAGAAGTGTCCAGGTAAGGTGTGCACCCCTACTTTGAGAGGCAGGAGAGAGGAAGACTGCCTTCCTCCCCCTTGGTCCTTTGCTCAGAGTCAGACAGGGAATGCAGGGGCAGTGCTGAGTTCAGTTTCCCCCATCCTCCTCGACCTCTGGGTATCACACAGAGCCTGAGCACTTAGGCTGGGTAAAGGTCTTGCTGTGCAGGCTTGGCTGGGGAGCGGGGAGAGGTCCTGGGGGGCCAGGGGTAGCTGGAGCAGGAGCTCTGCAAGGCTGAGGATCTGCTCCTGGCAACTGGCCCAGCCTCACGTTTAATTAACAGCGGCTTAAAGGGTTGAAAGGTGGGAAGAGCGGCATCGCTGCTTTGCTGCATTGGTGGGGAGGAGGAGGAGGAGGCAACGGGGATGAGCCACAAATCATAATTGATTTGTTTAGGGCAGTGTCTTGCCTGGACTGAATCGAAGGGACTATAATTAGTTGGTAACTGGTGTGGCCACCTCACTGCCTGTTCTTAGTGAAATAAAAGTTCAGGGTCACTCTGGCTGACTGGTGGCCTGGGAAATATTTTAGGAGAGATCTGCCCACCCCTGTTGCACTCTGTGCTGCGGTGTTCCAGTTACATAGCTGGGGACTTGCTGAACCCCTCCAAAATTACACCCTCTTAGGTTACAAGGCTAATTGGAGGCAGAGTCAAGTAGGGATGCAGCAGATGAACATCTTTGTGAGTTTGTGGGCCTGGTGCCTGGCTGGGATCAGGGCAATGATGCCACAACCCTTTTTTGCAGAAACTCCTCTGTGGTCTTGCTGAATTGTCTGATCCTTCTTTGTCACCCAGCCAGCCCAGGGGCTCTTGGCAATACACTCAGGAGTGCCTGGGACAAAAAGTGCAGCTTGTGGCCCTTTGGTCACAGTAGTGCCTGCAAGGTGGTGAAGTCCCTGGTAAAGGGCTGCCATGCTGCACCAAGGGAGAAGCCCTTGCCCAAATGAGTTAATGATTTATGTGATTAAGGGCTTGAATTTTTTTTATTTGAATGCCTCAAGTGGGCCGGTGTGAGGGACAGGACAGCAGCCACTGTGTTTGCAGGTGGTGTTGGTGTGAATCACAGGGATTCAGGGTGTCTTGTGATGCTGGTGGGAGCTGTGAGTGTCCTGCTTGTGACAAAGGAAGGTAGCCAGTGCCAAAGGCCCTGGGGAGCATTTTGGCCATGGGGTTCAGTGAGAGGTGGGGAATCCTGCATGTGAACAGCTCACAGGGAGTTGCTCAATGACAAGGTGAGGCTGTGCCCTGCCTGGTGGATACAGGGAACTTGGGGACATCCCTAGGGGTCTGCGGGTACCCTGTGTGGGTCAGGAGGGCAGGATGGGTTCCCCAAAGGTGGGTGGACAGGCAGTTGCTGCACCGGGGCACAGTCCATCCCAGGAGACCCTGAGCATCCCTGAGTGACCTTGGCACATGCAGGGATGCAGCTCCAGCAGTGTCTCGAGACCTCTGCCCATAGTGGGCTGGATGGTGAGGGAGAAACAGGGTTGGAGACCCCCCTTTCCGTGGCAGCTGCTGCAGGGACACATCCAGCCTGGGCTGTTTGCACCTCTCCGATGAGCTGCTGCTGCTTCTGGCCAACATCATGTGTCAAACAGAAAATACCGAGGTGGGGTGGGGTGCGAAGGAGGCTGATCTGTATGCGAGTGAGCAGGAAGGCTCTCCCCGGGCACCCGCTGGCAGGGTTGGCTCCGGCGGGGAGCCGGAAGCCTCGAAGTGTCCCGGGGATGGGGGGAGGACAGTGCATGTGGCCGGAGAGATGCTCGGTGCGGGCTGAGGTCATGGGGGTGGGGGGGTGCAGTCAGGGGAGCCCCCCTTGCTCCCCAGTTCAGCCGCTCGCCTAGGAGCACCCGTGTGCCGGGAAACCCTCTGCAGCCAGGGCGGAGGGGGTGCTTCTGGCAGGGTGAGGGCTCCCCCCTTGCCTTTTGTTCCCTTCAGACCCACCCCTCGCCTCTGATTTTCCTTTGCGGCAGCTCCCGTGCTTGCCAAAAGAACGCACTGGATGGAGCGAGGGAGCGAGCCGGGCGTGTTGTGCGTGTGTGTGCGCTTGTGTGCGCCTGTGTTGCCACTGACTTCATTAAAGCGAGCTGTCCCCGAGCTGCAGAGGCGCGGCAGCCTTTAATTTCGTGGCCCGGCTCCTGCGGGGAGCTGCCGTCGCTTTACGGGCTTCTGCCCTGGCAGCGAAGGGCTGAGCATCCCTGGTGCCTGCCTGGGGGCTCTGCACTCCATCCCTGCCCGCTGCCCCTGGGAGCCAGCAGATGGGTGGTCGGGTTCCCGCAGGATGCTGAAGATGGAGCCGGGAGGAAGGAGTTGGACACTTGGCTCAAACTAGGCTGGACCACGCTGCAACCTGTTCCCCTGGCCTCGGCTGCTGCGCTGGGTGCTGTACCGAATTGTGTCTTCCTTTGCGATGGGGTGGATGGAAGGACTTGGATCCCAGCCCTTTCCCTGCCTGATCTCTACTTGCTTTGCTGCGGGGGGGTTAAAAGGGGCTGGTTTAGGCTTGCAGGCAGAGCGGTGGGAAGGATGTGGCTGGGTTTAACCCCTTGCTTCGTGGTGGAAGGTGCTTAGGGACTGAGCCACTGCGGCCTCTGCCGAGCAAGAAGGAGGGCTCGCTGCCCGGGTGGCTGTTCTGGGGGTTCTGGAGAGAGCGGGGCTGCCCCTATGTCGTGCCGGAGGCGCTGAGCCGGTGCCGTGCGTTGCTGCCTCTCCTTCACCCGAGTCCCAGCTCCCCCAGAGGGATGGAGGAGAGACGGAGCTGAGCATCACCCGGAGAGGAGGAGGGGGCTGTGGTTGGGACTGCGCCCCGCAACCCCCTCCCTCTTCTCTCCCAGCCCCCCCCACCTCCCGCCGCCTCGGTGCTGTTGCTTTGGCTCACCTGTGTATTTTCTTCCAGGATGGCTCGCTTTGGGGAGGCAGTGGCCGGCAGGCTGGGCTCTGGAGATGGGGGCTCCGACCAGAACCGGAGCCGGCAAGGAGCTCCTGCCCCTGCAGGAGGGAGCCCGGGAGCCTTCAAGCAAACCAAAGCGCAGAGAGCCCGGACTATGGCTCTGTACAACCCCATCCCTGTCCGGCAGAACTGCTTCACCGTCAACAGATCGCTTTTCCTCTTTGGGGAAGAGAATATAGTCAGGAAATACGCCAAGAAGCTCATCGACTGGCCATATCCTTTCTGCACCCCCTGCCACCCCCCTGCTCGCTCCCCGGATTTGCCTCAGTGGCCGCCCAGGACACGTGTGTGTGGCACTAACCGGCAGGTAAGGTGTGCGGAGAGGGGTGCCCCGTCCCCAGGGATTGCTCTCCTCACCCTGTTGCTGCTTCCCCTCCTCGTCCTCTGCTCCACGCCTGACAGGAGCTGAGCCCTTTCTTCCCCTCAGCCCCTTCGCAGGCTTGGATTTGTTAGTCCCCCACACTGGCAAGGAGGGGTGCTCTGACCCCACTTTCACCCTGTATGTTTCGGGATGCTCCGTGTGTGTGCCTGGGGAGAGGGTGGTAGTGTTGTGGCCTTTCTTTCCTCTGTGCCCCGATGTCTTGCTGGAGTTTTGTCACCCCACCCCAGGGGGATCCCTATCCCGTTAAGGATGGACCCCTGGGAGCCCATGAGTCTCCAGTCCCTGCTGGGTGGCGGCTCTGTCCCTCCTGTCCGTGCCCTCTTTGCTGCAGATCACGCCTGGCAGGGGCACAGCCCTCCTCACCCTGCAGCCCACGGCCCCCCATGGCAGCTCTGGGAACTGGCTGCCCCCTCCCTATGGTGGAGGGAAGGATGTTGAAAACCTCTGTCTGTGCCCTGTAGCCCTTTTGGGGAAGCTGGCACCGGAGCCTGGGATTTTATCCCAGGGATCAACCCCTCCCAGGGCTGAGTGGAGGGTGCATTTCCCCCCCTCTCCTTTCTCTTCTCTTCCATCCTTTCGTACACACTCCCACGCACTTTTCTCTACTCCCACCCACCCTGTGGATGCCCCTGGGCGCCTTGGCTGGTGCCCAGCATCACAGCACTCAGCCCCTCATCAACCTGGGCTCAGTGTCCAGGCCCCTCTTGGGTTTTGCCCCCATGGAAGAGCTGAGCCTGAAAACTTCAGCATGGCCACGCTTTGGCTGTTGGACCCTCCCCGTGCCGTGTTCTGCAGCAGTGATTCCATGCAGCTCTTGTCTCTGCCGCTTTCTCTCTCTGCAACTTGTTGGTGGAGTTACCAGCTCCTCTGGTGGGCACGGGAGAGCTATCCTGGGTGCCAAGCAGCAATGCCTTGCTTTGGTGCAACAAGTACCTCGCGGAAAGGCCTCTGGTGAGGCACAGGGATGCAGGATAGGTCACCCACCCTGCTGAGCATCACCAGGGAAATGTCCCTTTGCAGCTCCGACATGTCAGGTCAAATCTCTGACAAGCAGGAGCTGGTCCTGACTGGGAGGCTGTAACATCTCTGAGCTTGAGGGAATGACCTGAGCGTGAAGGGCCAGCTTGGAGGGACTGAATTCCCTGTGGCATCCCTAAATATGCCCCTCTTGGTGGTGCCCACTTGGGTGGGTGGCTGCAGGAGCGTTGGTGTGGTAGCGAAGACGGGGATGTGGCAGCTGAGCGCGGAGCCCTGCAGGGCAAGCAGCCCGGCTGGCTTCTTGCTTTTCCAGAATATGCCAAATTATTCATGTGCTTTTTCAGTGCAGTGTGGGAGGGCCTTCACCCCTTTGGCTTTCGTTTGAAGCAAGAAGGAGCTGGGTGCTGCCGCTGGCCCGGCACTCCCGGCGTGGGCTGGGGTCCCGTGCCGGTGTGATGTCTCATCTCCAGGCAGTCACTGTCTCCTAGAGACTGGAGCTTCACCACCACGCGATAAAAACTCCCCAGCATTATTCTCTCCTGGAATTTGCAATGCATGAGGGAGATGGGCTCATTTTGTATTTTTTTCCAGAAGTAAGTGACATATTCCCATGTGAGTGGTGGGAACAGGAGTGCTCCAGGTGCGGGAGCTGAGCGTTTCTGCCTGTCCCCCGCCAGGCTGCCATCTCTTTCCAAGAAAGTCATCCACCCTGGAGTTCCTCTGCATCACTACAGTTTTGAGGGCTTGGGAAATGGGAAAGGCCTTTTTTGGTGTTGTTCGGTGAGGCTGGCCAGGCAAGTTGTTCCCATCCTTGTAGTTGCAGCCTGGCACAGGCAGCTGGTGCTTTTTGGTAGGGCCAGGAAGAATGTGTGGGCACCTCTGCCTGGCCTGAAGCCCATGGCATCACTCCTGGGTGAGGGTGATCTGGGGAGGTGAGCGTTGGGTCTTGGCCATGGTCAGTGAGAGCTGCTGGTGTTAGGAGGGTGATGGGCTAGTCCTGGTGCCATGGGTTGGGTTGGGCACAGCACCAAGGAAAGCAGAGGGGGCTGGAGTGGAGCGCGAGGAGGAGTGAAGGCTCTTCTTCATCCAGTTCCAGTTGACTAGGTAATAGGGCTAAAAATATCTGGTGATTCAGGCCTGGATATCTGCTGGGTAACTGTGTAATTATAACCAGCAGCCTCTGCAGTTTGGCTTCCCAGTGTAAATAGGGATGATGCATGGATGGGAAGGAGGAGAAATACGAGCAACTGGGAATGGGATGCAGCTCTGTGGGGAGGCAAGTCTTTGCTGAGTTCCTTGCTGGAAAGCCCAGTGTGTTACCTCCCCTTGAGCTGCTCTTTTAACCCATCCTACCCAAAACGTGAGGCTGTAGGAACATCTTCTCTTCTCCTTGAGAAACAGCCTCATCCTGCCTACTCTCCTCCTGCTGATGGCCAGGCCTTTCACCCTGATTTCATTTGTTAGGCTGCCTGGAAAGCTGCAATTCAGTTAGCACATGAGATGGGCTGCAGCTCATCTATATCTGCTTCGTTCCTCATCTGCCTAATCACATTTGACCTGGATGGGATCCTTCTGCTGCCCTGGGAAGGCCAGATGACATTGTGTGGCTCTGGCTGTGTCCCCAAGGACAGCATCTGGCTGCAGGCGCACGTCGGCCACTGCACCTCTCCCCTGGTTTGGCAGGGCAGAGGGATGTTCATCGGGACCTAGATTCCTATGATGAGGGATTTATCCTAACTCGGCCCCTTTGAGGACCAGATCTGGTGTTGGGCTGGCCACGAGTGCCTGCAGAGCTCCAAGGAACATTCCTGGTCCCACAGAGGGATTTTGCTCAGTGTGCACGCCTGATTTGTTTTGCTCATGATGACCCTCACTTCGACCTGATGCTGTGTGGGCATTTCCCTCAGGGACCCTGGAAGTGTCATACTCCACCTGGCCAAGCATCTTCTGCACCTTGGCTTTTCCTCAGCCAAGATTCTGGCAGGTCCGGCTTTCCCAAGGGAAGAGTTGCGCCATATTATGCCATCCT
>WEKX01018399.1:1117411-1203892 GCA_013390025.1 Pitta sordida | reverse complement strand
TCCCCCCCCCCCCCCTGTTTTTTTTCCCTGTGCCCTCCATTCATCAGATTTTAGAAGGTTGAGGGTTTGGGGTTTTTTTTCTGGGAGGGGCGAGTAGGTGTAATGACAGGTCCATCTTTTTGACAGCCGGGAGAGCGAGGCTGCCTGTCAGATGGTGAATTTAAACAGAGGCAGCTGTTGTCATGGTGACGCCAAGTTGCATCCTGTTGCTGTGGCAACCAAAGTTAAAAAACTGATGTTAAGGCAGGAAAATCACATGACGAGGTTCTTTTTTGTTTAAAAAAAAAAAAAAAAGAAAAGGAGGAGGAGAGAGATTTGATTTCCAGGGCGAGGTGGAGGAGAAGGAGACACTTCGCCTTGGAGCTGTTTGCACGTGGCAGGCAGACCCTGCATCCCACATTCTGCATCCCTGGGGGAGTGGCAGCAGTGTGGGCAGCTGTGCCCTGTTGGACTCCTGGCTGTCACTGCCTTCAGTTTAACCCCTGATGGAAACTAAACCACCACATTATGGGATCATAAGCAGCAACGTCTGTGACCGCAGAGAGCAAACGTGGGCTCTCTGGCTGTGGCATGTCTGTGCAGTGGGAATTAGGCAGTCTGGATGCTCCCTGCCAGCTGTGCAGGGACACAAGCACAACCCCAAGCCCACGCTCTGTCTCCTGAGCCTGTGTGTAACAGGCACACAGCAGCTGGCTCATGTTCAAAGCTTAGTGGGAGGACTTGGGATCTGGACTTCACTTGCTGTCAATCCCAGCACAGTGTGGATGGACTGGGAGTAATGGGTGGCAGGATGCAGAGATAGGCAGCCAGGAGGGGCCATAGTTCTACAGCTGCTTGAGAACACTGGATGGTCTTATTGGTGGGGGAAGATCCCTTGTGTCCACAGGGACAAGCCAGGAAGGTGCTGTGGGGCTGGGGAATCCCAGAGTTGAACTGGGATCATTCAGAGGCTTTACTCTTGGCACTTTCAGTTTTTCTTGGAAAGTAAAAACTACTCTTGCCCAGAGAGGTTGTGGACTCCCCATGCCTGGAAGTGTTCAAGTCCAGGCTGCATGGGGCTCTGAGCAACCTGGTCTAGTGGAAGGTGTCCCTGCCTATGGCAGAGGATTGGAATGAGATGATCTTTAATGTCCCTTCCAATCCAAACTATTCTGCAGTTGTATGAAAGCAGCCTTGGAGAGGAGGTGCTCTCTTTCCTGCTGGGATGCAGAGCTGAGAGGATGGGGATTTGGACATCCTATGGACAGAGATATTGAAGATATGGATCTTTCTTCTTGTCATGCCACGTCGGTGTGGGATGGGAGGCAGTGCTGGGGTTGGCACCAGCAAGATGAAGTCCATGGGTGCAGAAACTGAACCTCTTCCTCGTTGATGCCTGGGGAGTAGGGAAAGCACCTCAGAGCAGCTGGTCCTCAGGGAAGCTTGGGGAGAGGTGGGAAGTGGAGACATAACTTTCTAGGACATGCTGGAGCCAAGCTGAATGATGCAGGTAGGGTTAAATTTCTCCTGTTCTTCACCCTGGCACTTAGAGGCAGGGTTCCCCAAGGTCCACATAACCTCACTCCTCTGGCTCTTTTGCTCCTGCCCCACCTGCCTGCTAAGGAGTAGGAAGAAAGGCACTGAAAAGTAGAGGGATGGAGAGGAGCTCTCTATAGCTCCCATCCCTTGCCTGCATCTGGGAAGGGATTTATCTTTTATCCATCCTCTTTTGGAGGCTCTTGTGATGGCTTGTACCATCAGCACTGTAAACCCATCTTCAGGGCTTGGAGCTGGGCACACTCTCTGCCTTAGCAATACAGGTGTTCTGGGCAAACTGGTTTGGCCTTCTGGTCGGGGAGGAGGGTGAAGAGGAAGGTCACAGCTGGAAGCAATATTCTGCCAGTAACTGACCATCTCCCTGACAGACCCACCAAGGTGCTTCAGCTCCACGTATGGGGTTAGTACCTGCTCCAGGTGGTGTCTGGGGGATGTCCATGTGGTCTGGGGTCACTGTCCCCACCTCAAAGGCATTGGGGGGGAAGCACGGAGCTGCAGGTGTGGCGTGCACAGGGATTGGCTGAGTTGCTAAGGAAACAAGTCAATGGTTCAGGGGAGAGAGCATTGGGTAAAGGAGATAAATCAATAAGAAAACCTATTTTTATCGGCTCCCTAATGATCTTCCAGGAGAAATCAGATGAAGGCAGAGGAGAAGGCTGGAGGGAGATGGGCTTCCATTACTGGGCTTGGAGAGAGGTGAGGGCTACTCTGCATTTTGGGTGGCTGGAAGGTTGTGTAATTAGACCTCTGATTTGAGAGAAAACAAAGCAGTGATAGAGCCACTGTCTGGTGAGCTGCAGCCCTGAGCTGGGAGGGTGCTTGCATGGCAGACATGAAGCATGGGGATAAAACATCCCTCTGTTCAGCCAGATGTTCCTGCTGTCCCTTGGGAGGGTTTTCTTACTCTTGGCCTCTCAAAAGGCAAGGCACAACTGGAGCTATGAAGGCTTGTTTCCAGGGAATTGGTGTTGTGCAGCTTTTACCCAGCTCTGAGTGTGATAACCCAGGCTTGGCTCCTGGGAAAACTGGGCCAGTGGAGTTTGGAGAATCACTTTTGGCAGTGACCTCATGCTTAAGTCAGTGTTCAGGGGAGCGATTGCCTTTTAGACTGAGCAGGATTGAATGGGGCTTGGAATAACCTGGCTTAGTGGCAGGTGTCCCTGCCCATGGCAGGAGGGGTTTGGGACAGGATGCTCTTTAGGGTCTCTTCTGGTCCAAACCATTCCCTTATTCTAGGACATCTCCTCACCCATGTGCCATGTACTTGCTGGAGATGGAGTGGGGATGTCGCCCTGTGCTGGGGTTGTCTTAGGGGTGCACTGTTGTGCTGTTGAGCCAGATGTTGGAACCACAAAGGAAATACAGGGGTCAGCTGAGCCATTCAGAGCCCCCCCGGCACAGCTGAGCAGGGCTTCCACATTGCTGCCTTGGGAGAAGTTGTGTTTTTCACGCCTGGGTGTGTCTCCCTGGAGAACAGTGTCCGTGGTGGGGAGGAGTGCAGGATGCTTGTCAGGTTTAGCTGCGCCGGGGCAGACAGACGGACTCGCTGTGCCATTCCCACACTTCTCATCTAGGCAAATGTGCCTGGTGCCTGGGGAGCTGGCTGCGCCGCCCCACTAACACGTTGTTTTTCTTTTAAGCTGGTGCTAATTGCTTGCAGACTTTCAGGAAAATGATACAAAAAGATCCCAAATAGGCTGGTGGCTCGGGGCCAAGCGCCGCGGTCTGTCGGTCGGCTGAAGCGTGTGGCCAGAGGTGGGAAGCAGCGAGAGGACGTGGTTTTCACGGGGGCTGTGCAATGAAACCCTCACTTGGGTTAAGTCTCAGAGGAAAACTTCTGGGGTCTGGCCCCCCTCCCGAAGCACAGGGAGCTGCTCATGCTTTGTGCCTTCGTGGCAGTGAGGTCTGAGCCAGCAGCAGTGAGCTCTGCAGCATCTCTCTTTGGGTTTGCCTCTAACTTAGTGACCATTAATTTCACTGAGTAGCCTTTTAAATGGCTTGGCTGAATCTTTCCTGGCTCTTCTTCCTACTGGGCTAAATACATCACAGCTCCTGCAGGCTTTGCTTGGCAGCCCCTCCTGTCCAGCTCTCTGGGGACCTGCTCTGATGCCCATCCCTGCTCCTGCCTTGCCCACATGACGCAGTGTCACTGCTGTCGGGATCGCTTCATGGTTTCCCATTTACCAAGCTCATGGACAACACCAAGGTGTCTTTTCTTACCCACTTGCTCAGGGCCACTGGTTTAAAGCATTTCACTGTACTTCATGTCCAAAAGGCAAAGTTGCAAAAGACAAAATTGTCCCTTTTCCTGAAGGTGGTGTCCTGGGCATTGGGCACCTCCTGACCTGAGACTTGTGAAGCCTGGGGGTGCTGGGTCTGGAGGAGCCTGGTGTGGTAGGGAAGGACTAAGTCAGGGGGCTGGCTTGGGATGGTGGAATTGTGGATGATTCTTTATGGGCAAATCCATCCCTGGTGGGATCACATTCCCTTTCCACAGAGACAAGCTTTGGGAAGGTGGCAGTCCCTTCCAGGAGTGGCTGCTGATGCCAGTGGTGATAAGTAAGAGCTGTGGGTTTTTTGGCACGGAGGGAGCGCAGCAGGGATGTGCTGCTTGCTGATGAATTGCTCTGCATTTTGTTATTGGGGACAACAGGGCTTTTATTGCGAAGATGTGGGATAGATAGATGGGAAGTTGGAAAGATATGGTCATCCTGTCACTTAGAAGTGCTTTGTTTTCAGGGCTTGGCAGTGGGCCAGGCTCCATGTCACTGCCTTCTTCCCATGAATCAAAAGGCAGGAGGGAGCTGAGTTTGGGGTGATTCCCTGGGCATCAACCTGCCCTATCCTTCCCCTCACACTCAGGTCCTCAGACACCAGCATCTGTGCCACTTGTCCTGCCTCAGGGTTACTCCTGGACAAGGATGTCTAAGATGGATGTAGGGCTCAGGATACTCGTAAGGGTCCAACCAGATCCTGTTGGCAAGATGCTGCAGAAGTGTGACTGAGTTAGGATGTCTCCATGGGGAGTTTCCACCCTGCTTGAACTGAAGCTTAGCTTCAGGTGCCATCAGTGTCTTGAGCTGTGAATGCTCAGCCATTTGCCCAGTGCCCCCTGGGCTCATCCTGCTGCCCACGGATGTTTAGCAAGGGCACGTCCAACTTGCCAACACAGGGCACAGGATGGTCTGGTCCAGGTCAGATCCCCAGGACCTGCAAGGGTTGTCCCATCCTCCTTGTGCAGGTGGTCCCTTCCACAGGGATGCTTTAGGACAAGGGGTGCTGATGGCCTGTGACGTACTCTAAGCCCCATTTCCTGCTGCTTTTGCAATGGAAGAGAGTAAACCCTGGGCAGCAGTGTGCCATGCCATGGAGAGCCTCCCTGACACTGCCAGGGACCATGCCAAACTATTCCAAGCAAAACCCAGCCTGATCAGAGCCTGGCTGTCCCTCTTCTGACTGGAGTTCATCTTCTGGGCTACCAGCACAAGCAGCACCTCTCTTCCAAGAAAGTTCCCAGCCCAGCAAATGCCATTGCATTACTACACTGTTAATTCCACGTGAACTCAGGAAGCAGGTGATGAGGCTCAGCAGGTTTCCAGTGAGGAAGGTTCTTAGGAGTTTTGTTCTCATGTAACCCCTCCTATTTCCAAACAACACCAAGGTGAGCTTCACTCTCCTGCCTGGAGCAGTGGGAGGTGTAAGCCAGGCTATGTGTGTGCATGTTTTTGTGGGGAAAGTTGTGGTGGTGACTGAGTTGGTGAAATCAAGAGTGGGCAGGGGTAGACTGGTGGGGCAGGGATGTCATCCTGCTCTTCTGTGCTCCTTAACTCCCGTCCACTCCCTTTGAGTACATGATCCTGGCGACCATCATTGCCAACTGCATCGTGCTGGCCTTGGAGCAGCACCTACCTGAGGATGACAAGACACCCATGTCCCGGAGATTAGTAAGTACCCTGTGTCCATCCCTCTCTGCCCGGCATCGGGTGGGCTGGTGGGTGAGCAAGAACATCAGCCAAGAGGAGTGATCCAATCCTACCAGTCAATTTCTTCTGGTTTCAGGGTGGTAGCCTTCTTGGGGCTGCTGTAACATATTCCTCCTCTATAGAAAGGATTCATGAAGGTTTAAGCCTCTTAAAAGAGGGGGGCAGGGAAGGACTGGGCAACCTCAATGGGTTATAGCCACCATCTGTTTATTTCCAAGGTTGATGCTGGCTGAGGAATGGCTGGGAAAGTGCCCAAAGGAGAGGATGGGGCTGGGGAAGGTGGGGTGGGACGTATGAGTTATGTCAGTGTGGAATGCCTGGTGCTGTGCTTGCCCAGTCTCCCCCTCTCACTGAGTCATTGATTTCCCTCTGGCAGGAGAAGACGGAGCCCTACTTCATTGGGATTTTCTGCTTCGAGGCTGGGATTAAGATCGTGGCTCTGGGGTTTGTTTTCCACAAGGGTTCATACCTGCGCAATGGCTGGAACGTCATGGACTTCATCGTGGTCCTCAGCGGGTGAGTTGGGTGGTATGAGTGGGGTTGGTGGGGCAGCTGGGCATCAGGGCTCATCCTGGTGGGGACGCGTTGGGCAAGGCCCTGGTTTGCTGTTGTCAGTGGTGTTTCTTCATCCCAGTGAGGATGGTTGCCTGTGTTGGAGGCTCTCGTGTTGTCTTTGCTGCGGGCAGCTGAGGGTGGGACAAGGTTCCTCATCAGGTGAGGAGGGGTGGCTCTGAGGGCACCATGTGCAGCCTTCCCTAGTTGTGTGTCCTGGCATCTGTCACCCATCTGGGTATGGGATGAGGTGAAGACAAGAAGAATGGCCTAATAAGCCACTGGATGTGGTCTGGGAGAGGTTTTGTTCAAACGCTACATGGGGAGGGAGAAAATCTCTTCTCGTTTTGCCTTCTTGAGCACTTTCCAAGGCTTGGCCTGGTGCTGGGGGTTTGGGAATGGAATGTGGGTGGAACTGTGTTCCCAGGTGGTGCCTGCTCAGCATCCTGGCATGCAGCAGTGATGCTGGGGGTGGGAGGAGCACACAGGGCTTCACGGGTGCTGCTTGTGTCACTGGTGGTGTCACCTGCCAGGGACATGGCCCAGATTTGAGTCCTGCTTATGGGCTGTGCTGGTGACATAGAAACAAGCAGGGGCATTTGAGCTTGTGTTAATGAGCAGTTACAACTGGCTTGAGCAGAAGCCCACTAGGGAGACTCCCCTCAGTGTGTGGAGGGCAGGTGGGTGCCTGCAGCCACTGAGGGGCTGCAGGGAAAGGGTGCCTGGATTGTGCCTATTTCTTTTTGCATGCTGATGGAAATGTCATGTTCAGAGAAGCTGGTTTGATGTGTACAAACAGATGGTGCCTGTGGAACTCTGAGCACTCCATGAGCTTTGCTGAATGCAGAAGCAGCTGCAGGACTGGCTAGGAAACTGAGGCACAGGAGGCTGTCGAGATGCCTGAGGTCTCTAGAGTTGCTTGCTGCACAGTCCTGTCTCTTGGCTTGCAGGGTGGTGGCATCACTTGAGGTGTGACACCCATTTGAGCGTTCAGAGGAAGAGGGGAATTGCTGATCCGGGTGCTGCCAGGGTTGTGACAATGGGTGCTGCTTGTCTCTGGTGGAGAGGTGAAGGTTGGGACTGTGCTTGAGAGGGGACTTGAGGAGGACATGGTTGGGAACATTTTGACTCCCTTGGTCCAATGGGGACCTGGTTGGCCTTGCTGGGCAGTGGAACCATGTCTGCCTGCACAGGTGGGGTGTGCTGGTGGTGGAGTGATGGTTCTGGTGGGCAGCAAACTGGCTGCTTGCAGGAGGTGCAGCCATTGCTCAGGATGCTGCTGCTCTTCTGCATCTGCAAATGGACTCATAGAGAGGACTGCACAGCTCCTTGCTTGGGCAAAGGTGCTCACATCTCTGATCACATCTGTGGGGACAGCATGGGACACATGCCACCCCTAGTAGTAAAAAGAGGGGCTCATTGCCTCACAGTGCAGCTGCAGTTCTGGGCTGAGTGTGCAGGAAGCAGCAGCGTGGCTGGGAAATGCCCGTCAGCCGTCTCCCAGCCCAGGCAGCCTTTGGGGCACAGGCCAAGGGGAAGCACTGGGCTGGGAGGGAGGGAGGGTTCTCCATGAACCTCACCCTGCAGCTCTGGGTGAGCTGACTGTAACTGAGCCGGTGCTGAGTCAGCGCTCAGCAATTACTCACTCGCAAAAGCCTCGCCAGCTCCTTCCAGTGCCATGCTGTGCTGGGCCCCATGCCAGGGAATCAATTGTCCATGAAGGGCTGGCTGCCCTGATGGGAGGTACCCAGGTGCCCCTGGCACTCCCAGTTAGAGGGGGGACCCCTCTGGCATCTGCTTCACCACCACCATCATATCCCTTGTATCCTCATGTTTCCTCCAGCAGAACAGAACGCCCCCCAAGAAGTGCTCAGTTACCTGCTGGTTTTGTCCCAGCAGAGCTGGTGCCTGCTGGCTTGGCCTTACCCACCTTTGGCGGCAAACTCTGTTGCAGGATGGGGGGAGGAGGCAACCCGTAGACTGTCATCCTGAACTGGCTTTGGGGAGAATAGGGTCATTGTGGGAGCACTTGTGCCAGGTCATGGGCTCCTCTGTGCTGTTCAGCTCTTGCTTTTGCCACGTGGTGCTGACAAAGCTGCTGTTCCTTGGTGCCATGGTTGCACCTCCCTTGCAAGAAACTCTCGCCTGTTTAATCTGCTGAATTATTGGCAAATTTCTGCAGCAAATAATCCTTGGCTGGCAAATGACTTGCAAACAGCTTGTGGGAGAAGGTTTGCACTTGGCGGTTCGTTCTGTGTCGGTTGCGTAAGGCGGGTGGTGCTGCCTGCACGGGGGACGTGTGAGGGCGACCGGCGGGTTTGGGATTGTCTTTGAAGACTGAAAGTTTGCACTTGATGAATATGTGAGTGTCTGCACAGAGACTTGTGAGAACTAATGGTCGTGGGGTCCTTGTTGTGACTTATGAAGCGGCAGTGGTGTGGTGGAGGGGATGTTGTGTGCATTACGAATGTAGGATAGCGCTCGCCTCAGGATGTACTGACCCATTTAGGATGCTGATAACATCCCATGATGATGGACCAGAGAAGATATCCATGTGGGCAGGGTCCATCCCCGATGGACCCAGAGGGACCCAGCATTATGCTGGCCCTTGTCCTTCCAAGTGTGACACAGGATATTACTCTTCCTTTCTGGACTTATTTTTTGCCATGTATCTGGTGGGAGAGAGGTCCTTAATGCAGGTGGCATCGTGGTCCCAGACGCCACACTGGGATTTCCATAAGCAGTGGGATTTTCTGCACGCTGTCCCTGGTGTAAATTAGCCTAACGAGGGGCTTCTCCTGTGAGCAGCCTCCTGGGACCCTCTGCAGGAATGGATGGCACTGACTAGGGTTCAACTGGTGTTTGCTTCTTGTGTCAATAAACCCTGGTTTTTTTCATCTCAGTGGAAATCAACGCCCACCTAAAACTCCCTGATGCTAAAGCTTCCACTGGGGAACTAATAGTCACATTCGTAAACCTGCTCTGTTTATAACCTGTGGTTTCCAAATCTTCATTGCTGCCTGAAAAAACAGCCTGTTCTCCCCCCAGCTAAAAATAATTTCATCTGAAAGCGTGCATAAAATACCTTTACTTTTCTGAGGCAGAGCCAGGGAGGGGAACATCTGTGTTTCTCCTGGGAATTGTAGATACTGATTTTGTCAGTGCATGGACCAGAGCTGGCTGGGTGCCAAAGCTGGATTTGTGACCTGGTTGATGCAGTGTGACCTGGACCAAAAAAAAAAAGAAGAAAATGGGTCAGAGAGGGCAGTGGGAGGTTGGTGACATCTTAACTGGTGATCCTGAGAGGGTGAGGTTGAAGGAGCTCCATCCATCAACAACTGGAGCATTATGTCCTTGTTCCCTGAGTGCCGTTAGGAATAGAGAAAAGGGACCCTAGAGCTGTCTTGTCCTATACTGTATTTGGAGATGCTCATGGAATAAGAAGGGTTAAACCCCCTCTGCAAATATCCAGGTGGGTGTGTGCTTCACACACTCCAGTGCCTGAGCATCATCACACCACTGGCTTTTTTTATAGCAGTAATACAATAACACGTGAGAGGCAAAAGAGTGGGGGAACACTGATAACAATGCGAAAAAATCAAAATGGGAATCAAAAGGCTCTGGCCCTTGTGAAGTTGTGCTGCTGGGTAGTCAAGGAAGCAGCTGCTGTAAAACCGGGATAAATGCACTGGGGTCACTAAAAGGAAGAGCTGGTGTCAGGGTTTTTTTGGAGTGTTTAATAACAGCTGCTACACCTGGGTGCCTTTTGTGAAGCCCTTGGGCATGGTGGTTTTCATTAAAGGATTTTGTGGGGTGGAGCGTGGCCAAGGGAAAGAAAGCAAGAAGGAAGGATTGCTAGCAGTGCTTGCCCTGCCCTTAGCAAACCCGGAGCCAACCGGACGGGCACCAGCCTGTGCTGGCGGACGAAAGCTTAGTTCTCCAAGCCCTGTCCCAAAACCCCATGTCCTTTGCCCGCAAAGCCGAGCAGCAGCCGTGAGCCCAGCCTCTCTCTCTGACCTCCCAGCTAAATCCTGTACTCCCGTGTGCCCTGATTTCCTGCTGGGGCTGGTGGGAAGCAGGACAGAGCTGTCCTGAGGAGGCTGCTCCCTGCCCTGCTGCAGGGCTGCAACGTGAGCCTGGGGATGAGGAGGGCAGGTTGGCTTGTTTCTCATCGTGGTGCTGCCTGGATTTTGGGATGATTGTCCTGGGAATTTCGTTTTTCCTGAGCTTTGGCAGGGTGGAAGGGAGAATGCTTTGCTCTCTGTTAGTTAGCAAACCTTACACAACCCAAGTTCTTCATGTCTCAGGTGATCTTTTTCATCTTGAAGTTCCAGAATTGGAAGAGGAACGAGGGCTGGCAGCAGCTCTGTCTGAGAACATTCATATGCTGCATCCCCTCGTGGTTTTGGGTGTTGGCCCCCAGCAGTGTGTCTGGCACACCACACGTGTGTGAGAGCACACACATGCACACCCAGGCCAGGAACAAGCTCTTCCCCCAGCACCCACACCTGTGTTTTACTAACTGAGAGACTGGAGTGCACCACCAGGCAAGGAAGCCCAGAGGAGTGGATACGAGTCTTGGAGAACAAGAGCAAAATCAGGGCACAAGTGCAGCATCCCAACATGGTTATCATGCTGGAGCCTGAGCCATTGCAGGGAGTATTGTCTTATTGGATGAACCAGTAAAGAGACACCACGAGGTCCAAAAGTCAAGCAATGCTTTGGTCACAGCAGACAAGATTCTCTTCCCCATCTTTTTCTTTTCCTTTCATGAATGGTGCCACTTTCCAGCCTGGTGTCTATCCCATCTTTCACACCTTTCCCACCTCTTTCCTTCCAGGACAATTAGTAAAGTGTTTTGTCTTTCATTTGGATGAATAATTAATTTCCCCGCTTTGTGAATGTTTCATGTGCCATATGCCACGGCGGTGGGACGTGCCTGACATCAGCACCTCATACAAAGGGCAACACCATTTCCCCAACCTGGTGAGGGGAAACCGTGCACAAAATCCTGGGAGCTTCTCAAGGAAAAGGTGGCACTGGGGGATCATTTCATCCCCCAGATTGAAGGCTGGTAAGGGCAGATTTTGTCGTTCAGCCTGATCACACTTTGCAAGGAGTTGCTGGTGCCCGGTTTAGGGCAGTTCAAAGCTGCTGGGAAGGGCAGGAGCAGAAGCTTTGCACCAGTGCAATCCACTTGCGCCATGGCCCCAAAACCTAGAAAGAGCAAGCTGAGGGGCTGGAGGCTTTGCTGTTGCTCTGAACTGTGCTGAGGGCAGGACTTTGATATCCCCAAAGCACTGTGTTCAGCTGGGGCATCCTCATGGTGGGTTACCTGATGCCACTGTCCCTGCCTCGAGCTGGGTTCGGACCCAACAGCCTTGAGTGCATTCTGTTACATGTGATGCTGTCTGCAGAGAGGGGAGGGATTGAGTCACCCTTGGAACAGGGCAAGAATGGGGTAAATTCATCAGGTAACTTACTTTCTGTGAGCTGTTTGACCAGCGTATTAATTATGAAGTAGTCTCCCTCATGGAGTCAGGTGGCAGTGCAAGCCTTCAGGGGCCTTTCCACTTAATTATAAATATTAATTTGCACATCAGCCAGCCAGCCAGCACCCTTCCTGCCCCAGATTTTGGGCTGAGATTAGTCTGTCTCAGCCGATCCCTCTCTCCACCCAGCACACCCTTTGCTGGGACAGCTTGTCTGTGTGTGCCTCATCAGTGGTCCCTGAGGGAAATGGTTGAGGGGTGCTCAGTCTGGGGTGGGGGAGATGAATTGAAGGTTGATCCAGTCCCTGGGAGGTTCAGCCTTTGCTTGAGGTGCCTGCTGTGAATCCTTTTCCAGCGCACCCTGAGCTGTGTGTGCTGTCGCTGAGGGGCTGCTGAGGGGAGGGGATGCTGGCGATGGGAGCCCAGCAGTGCCCAGCCCCTGGCACAGGCGGAGCAGGCACGATGGGTGCTGTAGCATAGGATAGTGCCTGAATGCGGGGCTGACTCTGTTCTTTGTGCGGGCAGGGTCATCAAGCATCACTCATACTTTATTCATCGCAGTCCTAAAGAGCAGGGAGTAATTTAAAACGTGATTGTTCCTTTTCCCCCCACTTTCTTGGCCCCCCTGGGTAAAGACATCCATAGGTGCAGGTCTTCAGCTGGAGGCGAGGGCGTGTGCTCTGCTCAGCTGCTGGGAGCTGGAGTGGTGCCGAGGGCTGAGCATCGCTGTGCCAGCAGCCAGCCCCAAAGCCTGCAGGTGTGTCAGCCCCAGCGGGAGCCTCGAAATAAATAAAATAAAATAATCATTCTGGTTGCAAACACAAAGCGTTGGATTATTATTTTTTTTTCGCCCCTGAAAGCGTGTTTTTGTCTGCCGATGATTGCTAACTATTCAATTATACTTTGGGGGATTAGCATATATTTCCCATCCTGCCTTCCCTCTCATTTGCATCTTCCCAAAAGCTCCTCTCTGCTCTTTTCTCCACCTGAAGTCTCTCTTCCCCTTCTTCTCTGAAGAAGTAAAACTAACCCCTTTGCCTGGGTGACCTATAAAAACGCCTTCACTTTTTTTTTTCCCCCCCTTCTTTTTTCCTCCAGTACATATGATGAAAAGCATGAGATCATTGGGATTTTTTTAGCCCAAATCTGGCAGCTTTTTTCAAATAAGTTGGATGGTGAGATGTAATTTTAGTTTGGGTCCTAGCCTAAAAATAAAGAATAATTATTAGCACATCAGACGTGGATATTGTAAGTGATCGAAAAGGGTTTAAATTGTTCTACAGATACTGGAGCTGCCACCCTGTGAAAGCACAAAGGTCTGTCACAGCCCAAGTCCCATCTCTGGGCTGTGAATCATCAGGAGCTGTAAGAAATTGGGCTGGGTGATATGGTTAAAAAAATATTAATAACAGCCATGATTAGAGGGTTAATAAGACAGGTGCAATTCTGAAGTCCAAAGCAGCAAGGTGTGTTCTGAGTGTTGTATTTATTATTAGCAGTAATGTGGTGTTGGTGTCTGTGCGGAGGCTGATTATTGGCGAGAGGTTGGTAAGTGCTTGAGAAAAGCAGCCAGAGGCCAGGCTCGTGTGCCTGGAGGAAGCTTGGTTAGCTTTTTCCAGGCACTTGAATAGGTCTAAAGGTGGCCCACGTGCTCAGACCCTGCTCAGAGGCTCTGGGGAGGATGGATTTGCTGCGTGTGCTCCCAGTGCACCTGCTGTCGTCAGGAGCCACGTCTGTGCCTGCAAAAGGATGTGCAGGCACCTGTTTCTGTTTTGTAGTGGCGGCTCATCTTTTTGTCATCACTTGGGAGACACATCTGAGTGCAACTGTCTCGCTCTGGTGATCTGTCCAAACCTCCTTCCCAAAGAGCTCGTGATGTCCCTTGTCCCCCAGTGAGGACAAGGAGCATGTCACCTTGCCACAGAGGAGTCCCATTCTTAGCAGCTAATTTAGAGCACTGGGAAGTAGTGCCCTGGAATCGCCTGAACCTTGCCTGGAGCGCGACGGCTCCGGAGCCCTTCAAACAAATCTGGGTTAGCGGAGGACTTGGCAGCCAGGGCGCTCCCAGGTGCTGCTCCTGTCCCGTGGTGGGGCTGTGGTGATAGGAGAGAGATGTTGATCCCAATCCTGTTCTGCTGCCAGGAGCCTTCCAGCTCGGTTTGTGTTGGCAAGTCCTCGGGAGAGCGGCTGGAGCCTCCATCCAGCCCAGGAGCATCCCTGGCCTCCTGGAGATGCTCAGTTCCTGGCTAGAGTCAGCGCAGGGGCTGCACATACCCCTCTGGGAGGCTGGTGGCACAGCAGATGTTGGGACATGAGGAGCAAAAGCTGAAGGAGGGTCTTGGGGTCTCTTGGGTGAAAAATCCACTTTAGCACAGTGGTGAGTGTCCCCACCTGTCGTGTGGGAGACCGAGAGTTCGATTCCCTCCAGGGAGGCAGTGGTGCCATGTAAGAGTTGGACTCGATGATCCTTGTGGGTCCCTTCCAACTCAGAATATTCTGTGATGTTGGCACAGCATGTTCTCTGTGCTGGCATTTTGGGGATCACTGGGTTACTCTGCTCTTGCTGGCATGAAAGGGATAAAAGTGCTGTTGCTCTTCTCTCTCCCTCGTGCTTCTGAGTGGCCATGCTTTATCGTACTTATTGATTTTGATCTTACAACCAATTTAACAGCGCAGCTCTCCCCTGCCTCTGGGTGCTTCTGACTTAATTATTAAGTCCCTTTTCTAGTCTCCTGTCAGCCCTGTGGGTAGGAGGGTCTGGTCATGGTCTAAGGAGTGAAAACTGCATGGAAAGGGCTTGGGGGAAAGGGAAAGTGCCTTGAAAGGTAAAAAATCCATGTGTACATTGAGGACAAGCAGTGTGATACACAGGCAGTTGAGGGTGATGCATCCCAACTGCTGCTAGGAACAAGCTTTGCAGCTGACGCCTTGTGCAGGGGCAGGGAGGAACAGAAGATGGGGAAAAGCAGCTTAAACAACCTCATTTACAGATGTGAGGATGCTTCTGCTGCCAGGGTGTCCTAGGAAACCCACCTGCCTTTCTGTAGGGGCAGGTTGGTACCTGCTGTACCTCTGGGAGAGGGGGAGAGAAAGAGTGCTAATTGCTCAGCGCGCCAGAGAGCTGCTCTGGCCTGTAATTAGATGAATTAGTGGAACAATGACCCAATTTCCCTCAGTTTTTGGATTGCTGCAAACAACCCTGAGGTTGCTGCCTCCCTGTGTCCTGTTCTCCTCCCCATCCCCTCCTCTCCCATTCCCTGCTGCTCTAGTGCAGCTTCCCTCCTCCTTTTCCTCACCCAGCATCTCGAGGCCAAGCCTGGATGGGAGAAGATTCTGCCAGCATCCCTGAGATGCAGTATCCCTATTCCCAAATCGTGTACAGGGGTGCGGAGTGTTTCTACTGCTGGACTCGGTGTGCACCAGCTCCTTTCTGCCCCAGTTCATTTTCCGGAGACGGGCTTGAAAAAAAATCTTTGTGTTTTAAAAGAAAACCTCTGGAGTCCCTCCTGTGCCTGCCAGTTGCCTTCCAAGGTCATCAAACTTTCATTACTATAGATTTTTGAATGTATGTGAGGTTCTCAGCCCCTTCTCAGCAATCCCGGAGGTGAGACTCTAAGGAAGCTCCACGTGTGGAAAAAGCCAGAGCAGCTGATAGCTGGAGGTGCTGCCAGGGGAACACGGGTGACCATAAGGGGAGTGACCCACATTTCATGGACACCATCTCTGGCCCCTGCCTGGAAGGAAGGCTAATCCCATGCAGCCACTATGAGCCTGATGTCAATGGTGTTGAAACCCCAGAGTGCAATTGTGTGGCACGAGTGATGTGGGGCTGTTCTCGGCCATCCTGGCGTGTGGGGGGTACCAAGGGGGGGGCTGCTGGGGCTGGGGGACCCCTGGGTGGCTTTGGCTGATCACAGTGGGAAATGAGCTTTGGTGGCAGCATCAAGTGGGGCTTGGTGGCTTTGGGAGTTGTTGGATCTCTGTACCTGCCCAGGGACACGCTCGTCCTTGTGGCTTCTCCCACAGTATGGCTCTTGGTGCTGAAGTGGCCAAGGCCTTTGCTTGGGATAACTGTGCTCTCTCCCTGTCTGCCCATAGCATCCTCGCCACTGCTGGGACACACTTCAACACCCACGTGGACCTGCGGACACTGCGGGCCGTACGTGTGCTCAGACCCCTGAAGCTTGTCTCGGGTATTCCCAGTAAGTTGGATGCCTCCTGCTACTCCCCCCACAGTGTCTCATGTGTCTCTGATACCCTTCAGAGTGAGAGGAGTCCTTGTGCCACCTTCTAGGGTGAAATCAGAGGAGAGGGGACAAACTTGCTGCTGTAATGGGAACTCCAGGGTGGCAGCATTTGGTGTCCTCCGATGGCATTGCCCCGTGCCCAGCCTGCTCTGTGCTGGCACAAGGCTGGGCTTGGTGGAGCCCATTGGCAGCTCTACTTCCCTGGCCAGAAGGCAGTGGGTGGATCCTTTCAGGACTGGGGTTTATTCAGGGGAGATTTCATTTTTTTTCTTTTTTTGTTGCAAGATTTCATCTGTTGGCACGGAGATAAATAAAGAAACCAGGCTGCTGCAGGCTCCAGTCCTCCCATCCCTCCTGCCCCGGGCACCAGCAGGGCAGTGTGCTGGATCTGTGTCTTGGGGACAGCATAAGTCATGTCCCACCAAATCCAGATGGGGCAAGGACAGGCAGGACACTAGAGTGGGGACCAGCTCCAGAAACAGCCCCTCCTAGAGCCTTGCTCTGAAGCCTGGTCCTCCCTCCACTGGGATGGTGCTTTCCTCCATGGTCCTCCTGCCCAAAGGGATCCTCCAGGCTGTGCTGGCCTCTTGCATCTCTTTGATGACTGTCTGGGCTCTCTCTTCAGTGTTGTTCTTTTGCCAGAGGTGGGATTGTTGTGCTCCAGGCAGGGGTTACCATGCTGATCTGTGTTCTTTCTTTTCCTTCCTAGGCTTGCAGATTGTCCTGAAATCCATCATGAAGGCCATGGTGCCTCTTCTCCAGATTGGCTTGCTGCTCTTTTTTGCAATCCTCATGTTTGCCATCATTGGCCTGGAGTTCTACAGCGGGAAGCTGCACCGAGCCTGCTACACCAACAATTCAGGTGGGGAGAAGGGCTCTGCACCCACTTTGCATCCCCTGGGTGGAGAAAAGCTGTGATGAGCTGTCCCCTACCTCTCTCTTACTTCTGCCTCCTTTGGCTCTCTGCTGTGTGCTCACAGGTGAACTAGAGGAGCTGGACCCTCCCCATCCCTGTGGGGTGCAGGGTTGCCCCCCGGGCTATGAATGCCGGGAGTGGATCGGTCCCAATGATGGGATCACGCAGTTTGACAACATCCTCTTTGCTGTGTTGACCGTCTTCCAGTGCATCACCATGGAAGGGTGGACCACAGTCCTGTACAATGTGAGTAGTGCCTCTCTGGTTTCTCTTTGGGCAGCTGGGGATGGGGAGCTGGAGACAGCATTTCTGTGTGCTGGAAACTTGTAAGATGGTGAAATTTCCTTTGTGATGGGGATGGAGTTGATCCTTCCCATTTGGGCAGGAGATGCTGGATAGAAACAAATGTTATATTCCTCCAGGCAAAGGGAATTCTAAGGGCTTGGTCCCCATCTCTGGGTTGTAAAGCCCACTGCAGAGAGCAAAACCTCATGAGCATGGGCTGTAATAATCCTTCTTGAAGGCTGTCCCTGAGGAGGCATCCTTCCTTCTCTCCTCCTCCTGTGCTTCCCAGGGCAGCTCTGTGAGAGTGGGCATGTTTTCTGGGTACTGTACATCCATTCTCCGTATACACCAGGCACCAGATGTGCCTGCATCCCCATGGTGGCCTGGGAAAGCCCTGGAGCCTAGCCTTGGACCCCCTGCCATGGAGCAGGGGCAGCACTGCAGTGTTTCAGCTGAGATCTTTGGTATTTGTGCTGATGGAGCAGAGGTTGGCTGGGCTGGGTTCCTGTGGTTTGGAGCTGCTTGAAGTTGCTGGTCCACAAACCCTTGAGGTGCCTGGAGGGCAATTTAGGGGCAAAGCTGGAAGCAGGGAAAAAGCTACAGGCGATCACAAAGTGCAATACTGTTGTGGGCGACTGGCCGTTTAAGTATGTTTTGAGTTTGTGGGCTTGAAGCAACCGTGCCTGTTCTGTTCCCAGCCTAATTTCAGCATCAATTTTGGCGTCATTGTACCGGGAATGTTTTTATACACTGGTTCCCATAACGCCCGGAGTTTTGCAGAGTGGCATTGCTCTGCAGGAGACAAATTGGATGGCATGTGATGGGGAAACATGGCTCAGTAGTGACTCTGTCATCAGTGGAAAGGCTGTTTCTGAACCCCAGGCCAGGGCACTGGGGTGCAGGTGTTGGGCCCCCTCTACCACTCGGTCCATTGTGGAGTCCTGGGGGTGTAGGATGGCATGTGTGGACAGATGGATTGTGAGACCTAGGCAGGACTATAAAGAGTTCATGGCAAGGGCTTGACCTTATCATGAGGATTTGGTTTTCTTCTTCCTGAAGGAGATGGTGGTGTCAGGATCTTGCTGTTTCAGTGGGGGGAATTAAGCAGGATTGAAGCATCTGAGTGTTCAGGCTGTAAAAAAGTCGATTTCTTGTCTGCTTCTGCTGTGTCAATGGGTTTAGAGGCTTAACTGCAACACCTATGGCTCAGGCATAATTGAGTAGAGCAGGGAAGGTGATTTTCTTGTGCCCTGGGCAGCTGCTGTCTGCTGCCACTGCCCTATGCAGTCCATGCATGCCCTGCACCTTGTTCTTGTGTTAATGACTGTCTCTCTGCAAAGGCTGCCTCCATCAGTGCTCCCCATGTCCCCTTCTTCCCATCCTTTGGTGCCTGCAGCAATTAGCAGCAGTGCTCCCTGTGGTAGAGCCCTGGTGGCAGGAGATGGTGAACTACACAGACAGGCAATTTATGGTCTGATTGACTTAGAGGGTTTGTCTGAGAAAGTCTGGTCTCCTGCTACTTGGGATGTCCTTGATGGGAAGGCTGGAACTGATCCGTTCAGTGTCTGGGATTTGCTGATTCATCACCTGGGTCTTACTGGAGAGTAAGGATGAGAGATGCTGCTGGAAGCACTGAGAACTCTGCTCCACAGGACCTACCCTACAGGATCTCCTGATTACCAGCACAGCTGATAAACTGGGGTCTCTCTGGGCCCCCCAGGGCAACCACAGCCCTGGTATCCAAGTAACCTTCCCGGCACCAGCTGCAGTGCTGGGCAAACGTGCTCTGTCACAATGTTCCCGATGGCTGGGACCATAAATAAGGTGCCTCCCTTTCCCGCTCCTCTGCAAAGAACCAGCTATTAATGACCTATAATAGAAAGGGACCTTTCTCAGCTTATAATTGAATGAAGGTTTGGGCCTTGGTATGGTAAAATGCTGCTGATTCACTTCAGGAGCGGCAAGGGATGGTGTTCCTGGCACTGCTGAGCTGCACTTCCCTCCCCAGGGACACAGGCTGTCTTGCACAGGGTGCCTCAAGGTGCAGAGGTTATGGGTGCTTAGTCCTTTTGCTGCTTGGATAAAGAAAAATGGATTTCTGCCCTTTTTTTAATAAAAGATGATGGATGCCCATGGGGCATGCGGTCCCAGGAGGATGCAGGAAGAGGGCTGGGAAGCTGCAGGGATGCTCTGCCATCACCTTCATCACTCAGAGCAGCAAAACAGAGCAGGTCCCCGCTGCTAACCTGCTGCTAACCAGCATGAGCCATGCCCAGCACATGCCCCAGGTTTGGGGGGCTCAGCAGGGGACTCTGCTTTCCCACTGGGGTAGAACGATGGGAGGCTGCGTCCTTGCGGATTAACACTGCAGGGGGAGAGGGAGATGGCAGAAAAACCACTTTAGCAATCTCTCAAAGAAATTGCTTACTATAATATTCCCCTGTGTAACAGTATCATGATTTTAAGATCCATTTTTCCACAATTCTGCCAGGTCTAGAAGCATAGCTCCCGGAATTTGTAGACAGAATCACAAAAAGCTAATCAGCCCCGTGGTATTTTCCACGTGTGTTATTTCATCTGGGTGTTTCTTTTTGCCTTCTTCTCATCAGCCTTGCCTCTATGAAGGTAGAAATCCATGGTATGGGTTAAAAGCAAAAGAAAAAGCCTCAAATTGTGTGGTGTCACAGCTTCCCCCTCTCCCATCCCTGAGAGACTTTAATTTCTTTTCTAGGGGAGTTTTAGCTTTGAGGCTGTCTCTGTAGTTTGAGGCAGAGGCTAAGGAGTACGTATTTTTCTTTTCTTATGCTGGAGCAGATGCCCCTTCCCTGGGTTGGCTTGAGACCAAACCTGATTTCTGTAGGGACCAGAGGGAAATAAAATGCTGGCAAAGAGGCTCCCTGTCCTAATTCTCTGCTTCTGCAGCCGTGCTGGTGTGGGGCAGGGGCTGGGTGCAGTTTTGTCGTTGAGCAGGGATGCTGGGGGATGGATGGCGGGGCTGGTGAGGAGCTGCCAGTGTGAGCCATGGGGCTGACCAGGTGTGGCACAGACACTGGGTAATGCTGGTGGCTTTGGATGCTCCGCCCAGCTCCCATGGCCCCAGAAAGCAAACATGAGAGGAGTTTCAAATTTATGTTTCCTCCAGAACGCCAACTCAGGAGGCTGTATTTATTCGCTGCAATTGTTTATTTGCTTTCCCCTTTGGAATTGTTCAGCTGCTGTGCTTGCAGGTAGTGAGGAGGAGCCTGGCTTGATGGGATCTGCCACTCTCCTTTTCCCCCCACGCTGCCAGGAGCTGAGATGGGAAGAAAAACACCCATGGCAAGGATGTGCTGGGGCTCTGCAGGGAGAGAGGAGAGCCCTGCCTGTCCTTTGCCCAGAGCACTGCTCTGTCCTCTCTGGAGCTGGTCACACCAGCTCTGGGAACTACGGCCCCTGGTTGGGATTTAGTGTTTAGCCAACCAGCTTGTGTTTATAGCTGTATGAGCAATGCCAGTGTGGAGAGATGTAGGCAGGAGAGCCAAGGCTGCCTCCTCCTCCTCGAGCAGGTCTGGAGCAGAAGTGTGATGAGGAGCAGCTCAGGGAGCTGGAGGGGCTCAGCCTGGAGAAAAGGAGGCTCAGAGGGGACCTTCTCACTCTCTACAACCACCTGAAAGGAGGCTGTAGCCACGTGGGGGTCAGTCTCTTCTCCCAGGTAACAAGTGGCAGGATGAGAAGATATGGCCTCAAGTTCAGCAGGGGAGGTTTAGATTGGGTATTGGGAAAAAATCCTTTTCCAAGAGGGTTGTCAAGCCCTGCAGCAGACTGCTCAGGGAAGTGGTGGAGTCACCACCCCTGGAGGGATTTGAAAAACATGGATGCGGCACTTGAGGATGTGGTTTAGGAATGAACAAGTGATGCTGGGTTAAAGACTGGACTTTAGGGGGTTGATGATCTTAGGGGGTTTTTGCAACCTAAACAATTCTGTGATTCTGTGATTCCTGTCGCGTGTTTCCCTGTGTGGATCTGCCTGTTAGCTTGAACTTCTCCTCCTCTTGTGACACTAGGTCTTGGGATCATAGGGTAGCAGGAGAGCAAAACTTTCACAGGGAACCTTAGGAGGTGCCAGGGGTGAGCGTCAGGAGCCTTCTGAGTGCTTTTGCAGCAGTGGGGGAGCATTTGTTAGGAGAAAGAACATAAAGCCCTTGTCAACTTCCAAATCACCTCCCCAAATGTGGTGGTGGTGGGCAGAGCTGTGTGCCATAGCCCCAGGGGAGATGGGCTGTAGGTCGTGCAGGCCTGTGCAGAGCTGAACAGCTGGTGCAGAGAGCCAGGAGGCTGCAGAGGCACTGGTTAGGTGTGAAGTGTGAGCTCTGTGTGTGGAGACGGCAGCTGAGACGCTGCAAGAGCGGCTGTAAAACAGGAGCTGCCGCAAGGACGGGGGCTTGCAGCAAGTGTGACTCAACCACCACGTGCTTCCAGCACACTGGAGGTGCTGGGACCAGGAGGATGTGAGGGGAGGACATCCCAGTGTTCGGGATCTCCTCCATGAGTGGAGTGTAACAGGATTTTGACAAATCTCACCCTGTGCAATGTGGATCTCACTGCATGCAGGTGACATTCAACCCCCGCTCCCTTTGGGCTTCCATGCTGCTGGGCTCAGGTCTGGTTTTATTTGTGAAGAACCAAACCTGAGATCACAGAATCATCTGGATTGGAAAGGGCCTTTTAAATATTATCTAGTTCACCCCCCTGCCATGGGCAGGAGCACCTTCCTCTAGACCAAGTTGCTAAGAGTCCTGTCCAAACTGGCCTTGAACACTTGCAGCGATGGGGCAGCCACAGCTTATCTGGGTGACCTGTGCCAGGGCCTCACTCCCCTCATTGTAAAAAAAAAAAAAATCTTTCTTTATCTAGTTTAAATCAACCCTCTCTCATTTTAAAGCTGATATGCTGTGTGCTATTGCAGCAGGCCCTGCTAAAATGTTTGTCCCTATTGCCTTTCTGACCTCCTTTAAGTACGGAAGATTTTCTGCTGGAGCCTGGTTTTCAAGTGTGGTGACACATCTATCCTTTTTGAAAAAGGGACCGTTCAGGCAGCCCTGATTTGGGGTACCAGGAAAGGGAGATAAGTTATCACTGGAGCACATGGGTCAGAGGTCAGAGCAAAGCTTGATTGCCCTGCTCCTTGTCAGGTCCCCACTTGCCCTCGTCAACCTTGGAGGGGATCAGAGGAAGAATCTGTTGCAAAACTTGTTTTTCTGTGTGTAAGTGTTGAATTGCTCATTGGATGTTGACATGAATTTCTGGAGTGTCACGGTTGTCCCTTGGGATGCTCAGCACTCAGTTACTCTCCCTGAAGCACTTTTGTGTGAACAGAGTGGGTGAGACCTGAGCGTTGTGCAGGTCTGGGTCTGTTCCTCCTCTTGCCTTCCTGAGAGTGAGGACAATTCCTGGCTTTCCATGGAGCAGCCATGGGCCAGCAAAATTAGTTATGACCAGAGAGGATTTTCTTCTTTTGAGGATTTGCTCAGACCTGACATAAGCTGGGAAACCTGATCCTCGGCACTTCCAGGAGTGGCTGCAGCTTCTCTGGGCACTGCTGTCTGGTTCCTGGGGTCCTTGGTCCCAGAGCAAGAGCTGCAACATGTGCCAAGGGTTGCAGGGACTCTGCAGCAGGGGCTGGTGGTGCAAAAGGTCCCTAAAACAGCACTTGCTCTGACCCCATGGTGATGGGCAAAGCACTGGAGGAGCTCCATAGGGCAGTTATCCCTCAGCTGGAGCTGGGCCTGGCCTGCTGCTCTTTGGGTCCTGTGGAGGGTGGTGCTTGGAGTGTGATGGATAATGGTGGCTCCCAGCAAGGAACAGCTCTCTCTGGGGAGAGGAGGAGGAGGGAGAGAGGCTTGAGAGCGGGAGAGGTGGGAGGGATGGCAAAAGAGGGAAACCACTTGGCTTTTTAGCCCTCTGTGCCCTGGGACGACGCCAGGCTTTCAAGATGGAACAGTTGCAAAGGGAACAGGAGTCCCTTCTTATGTGTTTTAAATTAAAACACAACGCACACGAAATATCCTGTCGGGGAGGTATGAAAATTTAATCAGCACCCAGAGCTCTCAGCAGCTCAGTTGCGAGCACAGACCGTAATGTCTCTGCAGCTATTCCTGGCAGCTCCTGGCCGTGCAGGCACAGCAGGATGGGCTCTGTGCTGGGGGAACAGGGGCTGCTGGAATGTCCCCAGCACTCATGGCACCGCAGGACAGGGCCCCTTCCTCCTCCCTCCTCCAAAATGTTAAACACTGAGTCTTTCAAATATGGTGAAGTTAGAGAAGAATTGAGAGAGGAGACCTCAAATTCCACCTCAAAGGTTCAAACCCTTCCTAACTTAACGAAATGAGCTGTTTTTCCCCAAATGGCTCCAGTTTGTGCCTGTGCTGCCAGCCGTGGGTGCTGGAGCCTGTCCCTGCCAGGCACATGTGCAGCAGCCAGCCTGTTCTCCCCTCTCCTCCCTTTGGAAAACACGCTTCTTTCTCCACACTTAGCCGAGCCAGACCCTCGCCAGCTTGCCAAATGTTCCTGCCTTCCCCCACCCCTTTTTCCCCTCTGTATGTGTGTATGTGCTGAAATGACACAGCAAGAAACAAACTGTGTCTGCTGGATCCCAGCTTTCAGGCATGTTCTATCAAAAGCTTCCTGCCCACACCCTGCTCCCTGCCCGCGCGGGAAAGTCGCACTCCTGGCAGCACCGGAGGAGCCGAGGGGCTGGTGGAAGCACCGCTGCTCCGGCGTGGATGCTCTGGCACTGCTTTTGGGTGCTGCCTGGTCCCCTATTGTTCATCTTTTTAAAGCCCAGGACTGTGCTGAGTTTTGTGTCCCACTCTGCCAGGACTCCTGATGGCCCTTGGCATGCCTGAGCATCTTGGGGCAGTTGCAAGTGTAGGGAATGGGGCAGGAGGTGCCCACCCTGCCTGGAGACCCTGACATGGGGCTGTGGCAAGATGCATCCCGCCACGGGCCAGTCCTGGCCTTGCAGAGGAAATGTACCAATTTCCTGATTAACCTGATTTGGAAAAGCAAAGCATTTCCATTCAGATCTTGTCCAGTGCTGGGGTCGCTGATGGATCCCAGGCAGGGCTGGCAGGGAGTGAAGCATGGCCCTGCATGCAGGAGATTAAATTACTGCTATTAAAGGGAAGAAAGAGATCTGTTACTGGGCTGGGGAGAGCAGCAGCGGGTGTCAGGGTCTGGAGGGAACTGGTTAGGCCAGGGAATCGGCTGAAAGGTATTTTTTTAGTTATTTTTCTCCCCTTTTTGCTAGGATATGGAGATTTTGAGGCTGTTTCTGCTGACCTGTATGTATTTCTCAGCTGGATTTTGAGCCTGTTCCTGCTGACCTGTGTGTGTTTCTCAGCTGGATGCTGCTGTGGTTGCAGGCAGGGGGCTGTGGAGGTGATGCACAGGAGATGCCTTCAGCCATGGCAGGGGCATGGTGGGCGTCATCACCAGGCAAAAGCCATCAGGGGCTGCTGAGCTAAGGATCTGGAGTACAAATCACGGAAGCTCTGGTGGTTTTGCACCCACTGTCCTGCTCTGCAAGCTCTCGAGAAGTGCTGGGGAATGCAGGCACAGCTCCCAGTGTAAAGCCCCTTCAAATCATGGCTTTCCCCATCATCCCCAAGCCCTCTCACCAGGATTGCAGCCAGTGGGGACACTTTGGTTGCCCCATCCCTGTCCTGCAGTGCAGGCAGAACATGAAAGCCTCATGGGAGCTCTCTAGGAAGACAGTGATGAGAAGAGGATTATGCCCCCTGTGCTGCAGGAGGTCCTGTGGATTCCCCCCAGCCTCCCCATAGCTGCTGTATCTCCTGAGCACTGTCTGAGCACTGTTCATACAGTAATGAACGTGCACTACTCAGTCTAATGATGTGCCATTTCAGGCCAGACTCAAACAAGCCACAGAATCACTTTTCTGATCCAGGTGGACTTTGAGAGGCAACCTGACTGTCAACAGAGGCATCACTCTGTGCTGCTGATGTTGGTCAAGCTGGATGTGGAGGTCTCCAGGACACACCTTCTGAAAAGGGACAGAAAGCTCCTCTGCTCTCCAGGGAAAGCCTCAGTGGGAGCCCAGCCCTGATATGAGACACTAGAGACGGAATGGGGGTGGGTCCTGACAGGACAAGAGAGATTGGTTTTAAACTGAGGTCTTTAGGTTAGATATTAGAAAGCAATTATTTTTGGTGTGGTAAAGCCCTGGAACAAGTTGCCCAGAGAAGCTGTGGCTGCCCCATCCCTGGAAGTGTCCAAGACCAGGTTGGATGAGGCTTGGAGCAACCTGGGATAGTGGAAGGTGTCCCTGCCCATGGCAGGGAGGTTGGAACAAGATAAACTTTAAGGTCCCTTCCAACCCAAACCATTCTGGCATTCTGTAATCACTTTGTGAATGAAACCCAGTGGCTCTCCATGTCCTGCTGCTTCCCAAAAAGTTGGGTGCCCACAGCCTTGACCCCCAGTTCCTCCCCCTGTGCTGCAGAGCTATAAGCGGCCACTAAGGCACCCTGCACAGACAGAATGTGTGCTCCATTTATTTTTAGCTAGGAGAGACTGAGGGGTTTATTGAGGGTTTTTTTCTTCCCCTCCCCTTCCCCTATAGCAAAGAAATCCTAAAGTTCCCCATGCGCCGCAGCCCGAGGGAGGCTGCGTGTGGGCTGCGCGCTTGTGCTTTGCATTCGACTTGAGTATATATTTAGATTTCTTTAGATTTTTGGCCCCCTGAGTGAGACCTGCTTTTGCAGCTCCCTGTGCCTTTTCCTGCTCTTCGGAAAAAAAGCCAACACAACAACATAAGAGCTGCCTGAAGAATAACCTTGTGCCTGGGGGCTTAGAAGCAGGAGCTGGTGGGGTTCCTTCTCAGGGTGTGGGTTCACTGTGCCCCGATGAAGGTCCTGCTCCCACACCCTGGTGGTGTCATTTATAGGCTCAGAGGGTTTTGCTGGCAGCAGGATGGGTTCCACCAAGATGTGAGTGTGGTGGTTCAGCTCTGGGTGGAGTCTCCACCAATGCCTGGCATAGGAAACACCCTTGGGTGTGTGGCCCCTTGGGTGGCTCTTTAATCTTCACTGACACGCTCACACTGGTTGTGTTGGTGTCTCAGGTGTTCCTGGAGGCTGCAGAAAATGTTTCTTGGTTTGGTGATCTTGGGAGAGTTTGAGAGGTGGTGGTTTAAACTGGTGAGATGCATAATGAGAAGGTAGTCATCTTAAAGTGAAGGGAAGAAGCAGCAAAGATGAGGCATTAGGCAGGTCTTCCATTTCCTAAAGAACCTGGATGAGTGTTGGGACTAGCCTGCTGCACAGACAGCTGGGGCAGGAACAAGGAATTTCCTCTTTAAAGGAGTTACAGCATTTGTGTAATTTGGGGATTGAACTCCCTGTGTCTGCCTTGAATTCTGTATGTGATGATCTCCTGGTGCCTTGAGGAAAGGGGATAAAAAAAATCTGTGGGAAGGCACAGTGGACCAAAGTCATGAACTATTGCCTACAGAGGAATACTAAGAACAAATGATGCTCCAAATGAATGGGAAAAGGAGCTGCTCAGTCTAGACAATTACATTTTGGTGCCAAAAAAAAGTTGGAAAGCACTATGAGAGCCACTGAGGGTCATTTTGACAAAGACCTCATGGAGAAGGATAATCTTCAAGGTCTTTTCCAACCTTATCAACACTGTGATACTGTGAGAATGCTCAGAGAGGCAGTGAGCAGTTCCCCACCTCTGCAGATGGAAGCAAGGCACAGGGAAATGACATCTGGGGAGATTTGGGCATGGATGGATATTTCACCCCAGCTTTTGGTCAAGACAAAGCAACAAAAGGCTGGATAGTGGGAAGAGGGACATGGCCGTGAGCACAGCCAACATGGAATCCCAACACTGGGACCATGGCACCCATCAGCCAGGCCCTTGGGATGGCTCCCACCCCACACTCAGAGGGAGCCAGCACATGAAATGGCAGGTCTGGTAACAAGTATTTTTAACAACTCCGTCGAGTTGGGGGAGGCACCATCTGACTGGAGAATAGCGAATTCGCTGCTTATATTTAAAAGTGGGGGGAGGAGGGGAAGAAAAGTAAGGCAGGCAGGAATAGGACTGTAAGCCTGACCTCGATCGCATGCCATTTCGGAACAGATTTGGAAGGCAAGAGAGGAAAATGAATCATGGGTTTGCCAAAGGTAGGTCACTCCAGGCTAACCTGGCATCCGACGCCTGGAAACGTTGTGGAGCTGCTCTTTGTAGTAAAGCTTTTGCTCTGGGAAAGCGTTAATTAAGCAGAGAAAGAGGGGAAGGGGATGAGGAGCTCTGTAAGGCTGACAGGGAAGCAAACAACACCAGCATGATGCTGGGCGGTGGTGAGGGGATGTAGGGGATGTCAGTGACCAGTGGAGTCCTTGGGGATGAGTCATGGGCTTTCCTGCTTCCAGCATCAACCTGCTTCCTGGAGGTGGAGGGATGGAGACTGCCTCTCCAGGCTGGAGGCATTTGAGGGCTGGAGGAAGAGATGTGGGATGCAGTGAGAAATGGGAAGCCATGTGCTTGTTGAGGAGCAGCAAAGATATCTCCTTGGAGTTCAGATCTAGCAGTGGAGGAGGAAAGGATGAGTGGGTAACATCAGGGTGACCATGAGGTGACAGCGGGGCAGCAATGCCATGAAGGAGGAGAGAGGATTGCAGGCAGAATGGCAAAAATCTCTGTAGCATCAAGCAGGGATAGAGTGGAATCCATTAAATCTCTCACTTGGTTCTCCTGTCTCCGGGGAAGATGGACTGAGCCTGGACTGGAGCAGAGAATGGGACTACTCGATAAAATAGGGCAGGAGAATCAGTTGTGCAAGAGAGAACTGGAAGAAACTTGCTTTGGCTGGTAAAGCAGAGGCTGGAGATGGATGTCTATAAATAGATCAGGATGGGAAAAAGGAAGGAAAAGAGCTATTTCAGCCAAAGGCCAATGCTGGCAAAAGAATGGAGTGGTATATAAAATGACCACAAATAAATTTTAGGCTGAAAATTAGAGCAGCCATTGGAGCATCTGCTTGAAGAGCCTTCTAGTGGGGATAACGAGTTTTTAGCAGCCAGAGTGGCTGAGCAGATACCAGATGATGGTCTGGAGTGACTGCATCCTCACTGGGCATCGCCAGCTCCTGGGTTTCTATGGACCATTGGGATGTCTGCTGGGAAATTTTATTTTGGGTCCAGAGGATCCCAGCAAAGCTGGCAGTGGCCAGGGGGAGTCATATGGCTGCTGGGGGCAGTGCTGTTCCTGGGGCTGCTGCCATCAGCCTGGCATCAGGGTGGCTGGAACCCTCCCTGGGGTCACTGTGGCCAGTGGTGTGTCCTTAGGTATGTGCATTCATGACCACAGGTCCCCATCCTTTCCTCTGCCCCAGAAGTGCCCCCACTGGAGCTGCTGGCTGCAGTGCTGAATATGTAACCTTCCAAACCTCCTTAAAAATCTCACTAATCCCCTTTGCCTCCACCTCCATGGGATCTGGGTACTCAAATGCACATAGAGGTTGGGATCACAGGCAGCCCATCCCATCGGGGTCTTGCTAAGCCCCTGCCTTAGCCTTTCCAACTGCAGGTCCTCACTGCCACCAGCTTTGTCATGATTGCAAAAAGGAGAGGGTCTGGGTACTGCTGCTGGTACTCCTGGCTGATAAACCTGGGGAAACTGCCCTCTGCTCCATCATCTCATTCCCATCTCCACCTCCATCATCTCATTCCCTTCCCCCCCTCCATCTCCTGCTAAGATGGCTAAAGGAGGGGGGCAAGGGCCAAGCTATGGGTGAGGAGGTCTTGTTTTCTTGTAGGAGAGGAGTTCACCTGTGTTGCATTCCCTGTAACAAAGACCTCTGGGAAAGCCCATGTTTTTTTGGCAGAAGCCAGTTTCACATGTGAGCAATCCTGGCACTGGTTGAAGGTACCCAGTGACATCTTGGCAGGGAGATAAAGCTCAGTGAAACTCAGACTGAGGGTTGCATGACACCTTGAAGACTAATGCCATGGCAAATGGTGCTGTAGAGCAGAGCACAGTGGCCTGAGCATCTCTGGAGGGCTGTGAAAAACATTGGCTCTACAGGATTTCCGTATCTTTGTGCTCGCTTCTTCCATGGCCCTGAAGAAAGGGCCTGGAGGTGGACTCTTGAAAACACAGGACCTTGAGAAGATGCGTGTGGTTTCCCCAGGACCAAAGGAGGAGGGTGGTTAGTCCTTCCAGATGCTTTCCCCCAAACCTCAGAGCCCTCATTGCTGCTGTGATCCCTTATTGCCGTCTCTCTTGCTGAGACCTTATTGCTGAGGTCTCTGCTCACAGCATCCCCTGTGCCAGTGCTGCGGTTGGTGCCTGCATCAGGGTGTGCAGCATTGGAATCAGTGCCAGGGTGGTGGGGAACCCCAGCTGAAGTTCCCACTGGAGTCAGCTGGAGGAAGTCTCCAGCACAGAGGCTTTCTTTCCCCCTTGGAGATGCACTTCTTCCCGTGCAGAGCTTTGTCTCAGCTCCTGCACTGGCCGACCAGGAGATGTGGTGCCAATGACTCAGATGAAGATGAGGGCTTAATTAGCACAGGGAGAGGGGGGAAGAGAGAGAAAAGAGAAAGAGTCTTTCATTGCAACAAGATTGATACCACCTCCCCCAGACAGTCACGTTCTGCCGCATCACCCTCCAGCCCGGCGTCATGTGCGCCATGCCTGACACCAGAGGACAAATGGGGCCTGGGAAGCAGCTGCGAGGGACAGAGGGGCACTGCTTTATTAAAACTCTTAGTGAATTAATGTCTGGAGGTATTGAGCAGGGCTTGTCAGGAGCCTTTATAGCTGTCAGGCTATGCCTTGCAGTTAGAGCTTCTCTCTGATCTCACCTCCTTGGATTTGGGTAATGTAGCCAGGGTGGGAGGATGTCTGTGAGGAATTAGCGATGATGCCAGCAGGAAAATGGCCATTTGAAGGTTTCCCATTGTACATGAAAGGACAAGCTTTTCTTTAGACACTGGCTTTTCTGGTCTTAAGGCACCTTCTAAATCTGTGCTCATCAGGAACTGCTGCTGCTGCCCTGCTTTGCCCCGTCTCAGTGGGATGTGCAGGGTAGCCCTGAATCAAGATGATGGGGAAAATGTACTCAGGGTGGCCCTCTCATCCTCAGCACCCTGATTTCGGGCTTCAGGACCCTGCACTTCTGACTATACCATTGTGTTATAACCCCTGTATCCTTGCAAGGGTGTGCAGATGAGGTGGAGGAAAGTGGTTTTGCCTGGTGAGGGCTGGAGACTGGAGAGTATGGCTGGGGCAGGATGCTGAGGGGCATCAGAACTCTGCTTGTGGTGAGTTCCTCTTCAGGGTGCCCACAAAGTCTTTGCAAGCATGGTCACATCACCCTGAGGAGACTGGTATGGTCAACCTGGAGGGAGAACCACCACAGCACTGAAACTAATGCACCTTCCTTCTGCCTTGTTGGTGCTGAAGGTAGCATCACACATGCTTTTTCTTTCCCTTCCAGACCAATGATGCCTTAGGAGCCACGTGGAACTGGCTGTACTTCATCCCCCTCATCATCATTGGATCCTTCTTTGTCCTCAACCTTGTCCTGGGAGTGCTGTCAGGGTAAGTGAGATGTGGTTGTTTCCCTCCAGGCTGTGCCTGTTGTACATCTCTGAGCCCCTGGTACTGCTGTGCCCCCCAGGACCCTGGTAGCTCGTCGCCCCATCCTCCCTCCATGCCTGCCTGCCCAACAGCAAGGGATTGCTCCCTGATTGTGCTTGGTTTCTTCTCTCCCTGGTGAGCTGGGAAAGGGGCAGACTTAAAGATTCTTTCTTGTTATTTCACCTCACTGAAGAGCTCATGGTTTTGGTCACCTGTGAGAAATGGTCAGTGGGGATTTTCTGGCTGCTTGAAACCCTCCAGAGGGGAGAGATGGAAATGTCTTATGTTTTCTTATGGAAATGTGTTTGAGTCCAGGATGGGTTTATAGTGGAGTGTACATTTGCTGGCTGATGCAATGTGATGGGCATGGGTTGGGATGGGTGTGGAGAGTGATGTAGGGCACCTCCATGCTGTGCAGGCTGTGACCAGGAGGGACCTGCCCAGCACTGGTGAGGGAAGGAGTGCCTGGAGTACATGTGAACAAGCCAGAGACACAGGGACAATGCAGCTGTCCCTGTTCTGCACTTCCCAGGGGGAAAGGCGGTTTTAATCCAAGCCATTAAACTGGGTTTGGAGAGAAAAAGGCTTCTTGTCTCCATGACAATGAACTGTGGTTTCATCAGCACATCCTTAACTGCTGGCAGGGGTTGGTGCATGGGGAGAACATGTCCTCTCCTGCACTGGGAAGGGGATGTGGGTTAGTCTGCCTTTACTGAAGCAGGTCACTTTTTAGCTAATTGCCCATTCTGGCAAAAAAACAAAAGACAGGAAGCACTGGCTTGGCCAGATGGAAAGCCCTTAGAAGGAGGGAACAAGGTGGAGAATGGCCCTGGTCATCTCTGTCCCAGTCTCTTTGAGTTCAGGTGTGATGGTGGTGGTTTCAGGAGTTTCTGGAATGACAGGTTGGGTTTCTTTCGGGTCTGTTGGTAGGTTTAATTTCACCAGCACTCATGCTGAGGTCTGACTTGAGTCCAGGGGCTCTGGGGGTCGGCTGCTGGAAGGGCTTCACACTGCCTAGCAGGGAGGGAATTCTTGTGGAGGAAGAATATGCCTTTTGCATTTCTTATGCCACATCCAGATTGGGCATTTGAGGGAAGTCCACCTAGGTGTCAGTGCCAAGCAGGAGCTTTCCTACAAAAGCCAAGAGAAGGAAAGTTAGGAAGCGAAGCGGTAGGTAGCTGGGAAAGCCCCTTATTGCGATGTTGAATCATGTCAGTGTAGTGTGTCATGTGGACACTGAGGTTTTGGTGCTGGTGTGATGCTGAGAGCAGCCTGAGGACACAGTAAGGCAGCACTGCTCTGGCAAGAAGACCACAGGGAAGCTGGTGGAATGCCTGGCCATGCCCTGGTCCATTTTGGTGCTTCCCTGTTCTGGACTACATGAGGCAGCTGTTTCCATGCCTGCTGAATTGGATGCAGTTGCCTGGGGCTCTTCCCAGGCACCGGCTGGCATTTCGACTGTTTGTTTATTGCTAATAGGGTTTGTATTGGGGAAGGATGCAAGTGGGTGGGTAGCCTAATTGGCAATGGGAGATGCTCTCGTGGCGTGCCAGATATCTGGGGAAAAGCAGGACTGCTCAGCTCCCTGGAGGGCTGAGCCGGGTGAATGGAGGTGACAAGCTGGGCTCTGCCACTCAGTGACAAGGCCACCACATGTGTCCTCCTGCCTGGACGTGGCTGCATCCTCTGCAGTTCAGTGGATGCTGCTGAAGCCACGAAGGGTTGGACCTGGGGTGGGAGAAGGTACTTTTGCATGAAAACAATGAATGTCTTTGAGTGCAGCAAGAAGGGCTTAATTCCTTGCTCTGTTTACATAATTTTTATTGTTTTTAATACTCATCACAATCCTCTTGTGCTGCAACAGAGCACTTGACTCTGCTGCAGGAGGGGAAGGGTGACCTTTCCATTGCCTGGCTCTGAGCTGGATGAGCAGCCAGGGTCTGGCTGGATGCTCCCTCATGCCCTGTGGCTGTGCTGAACTGAGAGATAGATGATCACTTTGGGAAGGAGCTTCATGGAAACTCCTTCAGTCGAAGGAATTCTTTCCCTGGAGTTACAGCATTGCTTTGGAAGGAGACAGACTGTTCCAAGCTAGCTGAAATCATGGTCAGTCTGTAGCATGGGGCACAGCAGTGAGCCCTGATAACCTGCTTGCAGAAACCTTGGCCCACGTTACTTGCAAACTGCACCATCTGCATCGGTGAACAACAGGGTCTGCCTGGGATTTCCAGCTTTCTTCTTAAAGTTCACAATCAGGAGCTGCCGCAGGGCTGACTCTGCCCTCACCTTGTCTCGGCAGCGGTTTTCTTTGGAGAAATAGTCAAACACCCAAGTTAGGTCCTGAATGCGAAGAGGCTGCAGAAGGACATTTGTATGTTTGATTTGCCACCAGCAGAAGTTTGCCAGAGCCCAGATTTAGCAATCTTCTGGTTGCGATGAGCATCTCTCCCAACAGTCAGTTCCCCAACTGTTAAGCTGAGGCATGACCTCCGTGATGTAAACAGCCTGGATCCATCTGCTCCTTAAGCACAAAGTATGTGGGAGAGGAAAAGAAATTATTTCCATCATACCAAGGCTCCTAGATTTTTCTCCCTAAATACTAACAGGCACACATGCACTGGAATCATATGCAACGCTATTAAGAAGGAGATGGAGCTGCTCCAGGCAGGGGTTTGGAGAGCCAGTTCTTCTGTGGGTTTGGCATTTATTACTATGTCTATTAACTTTCCCCCCTCTATGGGTGCAATTATGGATCAATTAATTCTAACTGAAAGCAGGAAAGAAGAAAAAAACTTGGCCCTGTTCCTCCTTGAGAGCAGGTACGAAGCCTAAGGAGATGTGACTGCTCAGCTTTTAAAGCTACACAAGCTACTGAAATAATCCTGGCAGAAGAAAGTCAGTGGGAGCGAGTGAGGATGGAGCATCCATTGAAATGCCCTGTTTTCTGCCATGTGGCAGCTGGTGGGTTTGGGAGCTCGGGAATGTGCTGAGGCTCATATCAAGTGTTGCCTGATGCTGTCTTGTGGCCTGAGAAGTTGCACGTGCCACATGCTGGAGATTTCCAAAGATCTACTCTCCCTTTTTCTGTGAAATGATTGAATTTTGGGTTTTATTTCCTCGGCTGTTTCCCATGTAATACAATTTGGATATGTCTGTGTGGACTGTGTCTCCAGAGTAGCAGAGACCTGAGGAGTGTTGTGCTGTCCCATCTCTGCTACCAGTAATGCCACACTAGAAGCAACCACAGGTCACCCACCACTGGTCCTGCCCTAGTGACTGCAGAGATCCTGCCTGCATTGCTCCTCCTGGCAAGAGAATGGTTTGTGTCTAGTTTGTCACTAGGAGGAGGAAGAGGAAAGAATGAAGATAAAAAATCAGCCACGCGTCGAGGTACAGCTGAAGACTCCTGCAGAGTTCCCAATACCAGACAAGTTGCATTTTGGCTCTTTTCTGTCTCCCTTTCCCCAGCCTCTGCAGAGAAAATCTGGTTGGCAGTCATCCTCCTCCCTTCATTGCAGCATCATCCTTGTGTTGAGGGCTGGTAGGCTCTGTTCCCTTACCCGGTCTCATATTTCCAGCTCCTTTCCAAGGTAACAAGGCTGCTATAATCACTGGTATTTGTGGCCTACAGTGACAGCTGAGTGAATGCAGAGTGGAAGGGGATGCTGCCTGACCTGGGAAGGCTGGGTCTTTGGGTCAGCTAAGGAGAAGACCTTTGAAAGCTGATGGCAGAGGAACAAGTCGAGCACAATGGCACTAAAAATTAAATCCATCTGCCTTGTACCAAATAAGACAGTAATTTAAATCCTCCTAATTGCTTCCACTCATCCTGGTGATGTTAAGTCTTTTCTGCCTTTGAGTCTTTTCTGCCCCACACCCCCAGCTCTTGCACTAAGCCTTTGAAAGAAACGACTAATGTTATAATTAAAGGATCAATTTGGCAAGATTGCTTTGTCTTAAGATCTTTCTTTCAGGTTGGGTTAGCACTGCGTTTCCAGTCTCCAGAGAGTTTTCTTCAGTTCCTTCAGGAGCCTTCTGTACTATCTCTGAAGTCTTTTTACTTCGTTTAATTTGAATTCTTTTCCCCACCCTATTTGGAGACATAACAAATGATGAATAAAATTAAGTTTTGTAGCAATTAATAATAAGGGTATTGAGGGAACAAGCGTACATTTTCATTGGAGATGGCGTTCTTTTTGCCAGCTCTACACAGAAACCTGAGCCCCATATGTTTGTGCGGGATCTGATGGTTGGAAGCCAAAAATGCTGGGAAGAGGATTAATGTCTCGGAAGTAGGTGGTTCATAGAGGAGAAGGCAGGGAGACACATGACCACAAATAAAGGAAGGCTTGTGAGGAGGTCATGATTTGATAGCAAGATTTCAATAAACAAATTTCATTGAAAGAATGGTCAGGCATTGTAACAGGCTGCCCAGGGAAGTGGTGGAATCACCACCCTTGGAATTGTTCACAATGTGTGGATGTGGCAATTAGGGATAAGATTTAATAGTGAACAAGGTGATGCTGGGATAATGGATGGAGAATCTTTGAGGTCCTTTCCACCTCAATGATTCCAGGATTCCATGCCCAAGAAATACTGAGTTGGAAGCATGAAAGCTTGGGAGCATCATGTTGGTTTTTTACTTTAATTGTTGCAGGATCTCAAGGAGTGTCTCAAATGAGATATGAAATGTCTGCTTTTGTTCTGTGTTTGGGGACTCATGAGTTGAAACTGCTTTTTCGTGGAGATGTGGGTGTGATGAGGAAGGTGGGCTGTGATGCCTCCTCCCAGGTCCCCCAGCACCACCATGGGCTGAACATTGGTTGGGCCACATTTGATGAGAAACATCCACACTCATCACTTTGTTCTGGGGAAGCTCTTTGTCATCAACATGATATTTGAACATGAGTGAAGCAAAGGAGCCTCTGAGACCTTCATCTCTATTCAGCAGGCAGGTGGGCATCCATATTCAATGAGTGCCTCTCTGCTGTGATTTGCTGTACCACCTTTTTGCAGAGGGCCTCCAAGCCCTATGCAAACAAGCTGCCTGACAAGAGATGCGTGTGTCTGGTGTGCCGTACCCTCCAGTGCTACAGGGAATAATGACTCCTCTTACCGCCAGCTGGACGAGATTAAAAAAAAAATCCACAACAAAAAGATGACTTGGTGACTTTCCCCTTTGATTTCTCCTGGCAACTTATTTGCCAGCATGTCTCAGCTGCTTCAGAATTGCTCTTATTCTTGCCTCCCTGCAAATCTGCTCTATGGACTGCCTGTGGTCTGTGCACTGTGGGTGAAAAGGCTCTGTTTTGATCCTCTCGACAAAGCACTCAGCAGATAGTTCTTGCTTGCAGATGGCTTTTGGAATTATTTGTTCCAAATTATTGTAATTTCTGTCATCCTGGTTGAGGGCAGCAATCACGTGGCCATGACTGCAGCTCAGACTTGGTGGATGGCTTTGGAGATGCCCGGTTCCTCCATGAGCAACTCTCCACCCTTGCAGTGGGGTGCTGGCACTGCCGTTGGGTGAAGCCGGCAGGACACTCCAAATGACTTCCATAGAATTATCCTTTCTTTGTGCACCTCAGACTGCTTTTTGTTTTGGAGCAGTGGAGTGGCACATCTAGTAGTTGTATTTCAGGTTTTACGCTTGATGGCTGGCTCTGTATTCATTGTATCTGTGTGTTGAAGGCATCAATTAGAGTGCTTGGAAGCTCCTGGGAAGTTAACGTGATGATGTGTTGGAAATTGGTGATTTTTTTTTTTTTCCATGGTGTAACACACCGGCAATACTGGCTGTGCACCTTTCATCTGCAGATCACTGTTGCTTGCAAAGGGAGACTGTAAAACTCTCTGCTTAAAGAGGATTAAAAGTGGAGCATAGGAGGGAAGGGGAGGAGTGACATTTTCCCAGCACTGCATGAGCCAGTGGGAGTGATTGCGAACAAAGCCCGGGGCTCTTGAAGCAGCGAAGCTGCGCCACTCATGCCAGCCCTGCCTGATAAGAGTGAAATACAATCTAGAGCTTCCAACTCTGCTTTGGGCTACTGGGACTTCCAGACCCTTCACAATCCTTCTACAGCTTCTTGCAGCATGACATGACTGTTTTATTGGTGCATTTGGTGCAACACTGCAGACCAACAGAATTCTCTGGGCAGTGGGGTCAGTGATACAAACTTCAGGGTTGTTATCCTTAGAAAAAGTTGTGATTGAGAGTTTGCACCTGGGATGTTGGTGGCTCTCTTCTCTACTGCTGATGCCCTCGTTGATGCAGCCCAGCATCCTCTTGACTTTCTTCACTGTTTGTGTTGAGCTTGTCCACCAGGACCCACAGGTTCTTTTCCACAGATCTGCACCCCAGCCTGTGCTACCCTCTTGGATTGTATTTTCTCATGTGTGAGACCTTACATTTGTCCTTGCTGAATCAGAGGATCATAGAATGGCCTGGGTTAGAACAGACCTTAAAGATCTTCTCGTTCCAGCTGCCCTGCCATTGACAGATGACCAGGTTGCTCAGAGCTCCATCCGATCTGGCCTTCAACCCTTCCAGTGATGGGGCAACCACAACTTCTCTTCCCAAGGTTCTTGTTAGCCCAACCTATTTAGGTCTTCCTGCAGAATGGTTCCCCCTTGTGAACTGTCCACTTCCCCACTCAGTTTGGTATCATTTGCAATATCCAGGTAGACAACCACAAGCTTTCTGCAAGGTAGAAGGTAACCACCGGCGTCTGCCTCTTAAATGGGGCAGTGATGTAATGGGTAATCTCAGGGCTGGTATCTCCCAGCTCCTTCCCGTTTTACCATTTGATATTACCAACAGCTTGTCAGCTCGTGTGACTGCCAGTGCTCTATAAATGTGTTCTCTTTAGTGCTGTCAGCTGCACGCTCTGCCTCTCGCTGCGGCTTTGTCACATCGTGGTGGTGAACATGTAACTCTTGCCCAAGTACACAAGGATGATCAAAACTAACGGCCACCACTGAAAGGGAATACAAAGAGTAAGATGTTTCTGTTTTCCTTCCTTTTGGTGTTCTTTCTTTTCACCCGCTTTTCTAGAAAACTTTGAGACAACTCAGCTTCATTAAGGAGTCATTAGAATGGTTTGGATTGGAAGGGACTTTTAAAGGCTGTCTAGTCCAATCCCCCTGCAATGATGAGGGACATCTTCAACTAGACCAGGTTACTCAAAGCCCCATCCAGCCTGATCTTGAATCTTCTCTGACTTCTGGCTAACTTAATCAAGCAATTACCAAAAAGCACTTGCTGTCTCCTTTAAATCAGACCTATGAAGCACATCTTTCCTCTGCAGAGGTCTTTGTACCTTTTGGGCACCCTGCTCCCACCCTTGCTGTTGGTTCAGTGCAATAATCCTTGTCTGCAGTGCCAGTTTTGCTGTGCCTGCTTGTCACTGTCTGTTTGAGTTGAAGCTCCAGGTTACAGACTGCACAGTCAGTTCAACACTCTTACTTCAGTTCCTTTACACCTCTTGGGTAAATACCATCTGATCCCCCTGGTTTGCAACTGTCTCAGCTGTGTTTTCCACACCGTCTGTTGTCAGTTCTGTCCCATAACCTTCTCTGACACCCTCCTGGAGTCTCAAAGGCAATTTTTCCTCAGACCGTGGTGATCAAGGCTGAAGTGGAGCCATGAACCAAGACCTGAGGAGAGCAGCAGTATTACCTGGTGTCTTACACAAGGTCTTTCTTGTTATGCATCCCATTATATTTGGGTTTTTTTCATACCAGCATGGTACTGCTGCCTCATCTCAGCTTGTAATCTGATACAGTATTTCTCTGCTTTCCACCCCATCCTTTCTGCTGCCTTGTGTCATTTTAAGATCTGTGTGGTCACTGGTTTGCTGGAGGCATCTTTAATAGTGGCACAAGGTGATGAATTGATGGGTTTGAAGATAGCTGACTTGTTTCAAAGCATGAAGGCCACAATATCGATGTGACCAGGACTATGTGTCTGCTCTGGACTCTAAGATGATCCAAAAAGTAAAACAGTTTATTGCAGTATTTGTGATAGTCTTTTTCTTAGCTGTTTTTTCATTGTTGGTTTTCTTGTGGCAATTGTTTGGGGTTTTTTTTCCTGTTTGCTTGTGTTTTTTTCCAAAAGAGAGGACTCGTTTTCAAGCTGGATTCTTCCACGTGAGTGGTTCTTCCGTTAAAACCAGACATGGGCTTTTCAGTCCTTTGAGCACAACAGAACATGGTAGTAAAACTTTCACTGCCCTGGTGTGAGGGAGTGTGTGGACACCTGGAGAGGAAGGTGGCCAAGCATGGTGGTGTCCCTCAAGGTCTCCTACTGGGAAGAGAGATGCTCCCAGGCTGTATGAGGGGAATGCCAAGGCTGTAGGGGAGAATTTGCAAGCAGAGGAGCTGCAAACCATCTGTGTTCCAATTGGCATGGTGTGGGGATGGATGGTGCCCTTGTGTGCAGGAGGACAGATGGCACACACTGCTCCCCAGATCCTACCATGACCTTCAGTGCTTACCTCTAGAGATCACCAAGAACCTTCATCTTCGTGAGTCTGGGCAGAGAAGGGCTGCAATGACACAGGGTGGGCATATGTGGAGCTCAGCAATCACAGGTGGATGTTTTCTTGCTGGATTTTGGACCTGGAGACCCAGATGGAGAAGCAGAGTTGTTGTTAGTGGGAGTCATGCTATCTTTGCATGGCAAAATGGGGCCACCCCTGGAAATGTAACCCAAACACACAAGGAGCAGAGCCCTTCAACGGGAGGCAGGAGCCTGCTCTCTGAGCGATGTGATGCTGCCCTGCCTGTGACTTGGAGCCGTCCCAAGCGGCTGTCAGTCACCATCGCTGGCCTTGTTCTCAGTCACACACAGTATTATCTCTACCCGCTGCTGCAAATTGGCTCTGAGCAATCCTTGATCTGTCAGCATCGCCTACCCACTCTCAGATGTCACCAGCCCCCGCTGCTGCCCTGCTCGGTAACGTGTCTCTCTGAAATGTAATAATTCATTAATTTGAGATTAACTTATTTTTTCCTCCCCCCTCCCCTTTCTGCCACCCCTTCCTCCTTGTAATGGACAAAAGCAATTAAGCTCCATTAGGGATCAAGTGTGTGGGAAGTGACTCCCTTGGAGATGCTGCAGCAGCTGCATGGACTTTGTCCCTGAATGCGTGTGGCACCAGCTTTCTGAAAATTAGTGCTCCGTGAGCAAATGGTTGGGTAGGGAAAAAATGCTGCTTGATGAGAGGGACGCTGGAAAAGTTGGTCCCACTCCCTTTCTGGGAAAGGGTGACTTGAGGCTCAGCTGGTCTTTCTGTCTGGTTTGTGCTGTGGACACATGATGATGGCTTCTCTTGCCATGCAGTTAAAGCTTGAGCAGAGGAGGGGCTGGAAAACAGGGATGGGCAAGCAGGAGGCAGCAGAGAGGGGTCAGATTCCCAGATGGTGTAAAGCAGAGGAGGATTGTCAAGTACGTACTCACAGTTGCAGACAAGCTGAGAGGGTTGTGGTTGCTCAGCCTGGAGTTAAGGTGGCTCTGTGGAGAACTTGGAGCACCTTCCAGTACTTAAAGGGACTTAAGAGAGCTGGAGAGGGACTTTGAACAAGGGCATGCAGGGATAGGACAAGAGGAAATGGCTTCAAACTGACAGAGGGCAGGGTTAGATCAGAAAATCAGAAGAAATTCTTCCCTGTGAGGGTGGTAAGGCCCTGGCACAAGTTGCCCAGAGAAGCTGTGGCTGCCCCATCCCTGGAAATGTTCCGTATCAGGTTGAATGGCGTTTGAAGCAACCTGGTGGAAGGTGTCCCTGCCTATGGCAGGGAATGAGGTATCTTCAAGGTCTCTTCCAACCCCAAACATTCTAGGATTCCATATCTAGAGGCCCTAGATGGTAGAAGTGCTGCCAGTGTGCTGCTTGGCTTAGGTTTATGGCCGTGGGGCAGAGGTTATGGGGCTGGGAAGACTAGAGGACTAAACCAGAGGGAGCCAGGCAAGTTCCCCACTAACTCATCTGCAAACAGCATCTTCTTGTTTGTTGACATCCCAATTTTGCAAACAAAAGCTGATGAGGGATGATAGCACAGCCAAAATGCTCCTGCCCCTGTCCTCCAGCTAGGATACGGAGAGTTTTTGGCACGGCATTCCCAAAACTGAAAGTGCATTTCACTGTTGGCTGTGGGAGGTCCCTCCTTCTCCCCCGTCTGCTCCCACCCTCTTTCCCTTCACTTAGGCCGCTTTTCTCGTCCTTGCCTTTTGTTCTCTCCCCCTTCCCTGCCCTGGGAAGAAAGTCTCATTTCAGTCTGAAAGCCAGTGCTGAAGGGGTAGAGTCGTTTGATGCTTAATACCAGAGCGGCAGGAAACTTCACCTTCCTGGGGTGGAATTAAAAATGCCTGAATTGTCTGGAGATCTTAAACAAGAGATGCAGGGAACATTGAGAGCTTTCCACATAAACACACACACACACATGCACAAGCCCACACAGCATCAAGGGTGTAATAGCTCAGCTGGGGTAATGCACTTGAACTCTCTCTGCAGCAGACAGACCAGTTCTTTTGAATATTTTTTATTTTTTGAGGCTTGAGATTGCTGCTGGTCTCCTGGGAGAGAGATGTTCATCTTCCAGAGAGAACAGTGCCATTTGTTCTTTGTAATCATGCTTCCCTTGGAGCACATTGGGACTGGGAGGCGGGCTGAGGACAGAATTCTGTGGACACTGGGACTTGGGAATGGGATGGGGAGTTACAGCCAGCAGACTGCAACCCCCTGGTGCTGTTGCAAGGAAGGAAGGGTGCGCAGGGGGGATGTCTGGTGAGGGCTGTGTGTAAATGTGATCATCAATGGAGGTGTAACGTGGGTCAGGATACCCCACGTGAATGGTGCATGCAAACATGTGGAATCTCCTAGAAGCAGGTCTGTCCATGTCACCTTAAATATAACCCCTGGTGTGGGTGGAGTTTGCCTACTTTGCCACTCCTGTGTTTCCCGCCAAATATGTACTTGCATTTTTCTGTTTGTGTTCCGAGTACTTTGCGAATGAGGGTGTCTTCACACAGCTCTGGGCTGGGCTACAGATGAAATCATATGTCATGGGTACTGAGGGATGTGTTTTTCTGTGTGCTTAGGGGTACATGTGAGTACATGGTTGCTGCTGCCTTTGTGCACCATATGTGTTGGAGGCTGCAGCAGGCACTAGTTCTGGCCAGTGTTGCTCAGTGTTTAACGTGTCCTGCTCTGCACAGAGCCCCTGGGGTGAGGCCTGCCCTCCTGCCCACTGCAGAGCTGCTCCAGGCTGTTGTCCTCCTCTGGGCTGGTCATCACACCTGGACAGTTCTTATGAGACACTGAAATCCAGAGGAGAACAACAGAGATGTCTCAAGTCCTGGGAAAATACTCTGAGGCTGAAAAAGAAAAGGATTCAGATGAGGAGGTAAAACCAGGGGACAGGACCTGCCCTCCTCTACCTCTTCACTGCCTTTTTCCAGTGCCTGGGTTTTATTCCCTGACTGGACACAGAGAAGCTGAGCTGGTCTTGGAGTTGGGTGACACTGGGAGCATTCTTCCTGAATGGCAGCACTCCTACCTGAGGCACGCACAACTGAGCATTCAAGGAAGGGTTTTGCTTATGTCTATCCGTGCCTCCTTTTCTCCTCCCTGATTATTCACGTGTGCCCTGACCATGCTTTGCCCGGGGATGGCTGTGCATCTCCCCAGCAATCATCTCAGCAGATCCTTGATCCCTGCCTTTGCTGCCGACTCTGTGGTTCCCCAGCCCCCTCTGTGCATCCTGCTGCTGCTCAGCCCTGCTCTCACCACTCCCCTCTGCCCTTCCCCAGGGAGTTTGCCAAAGAGCGTGAGCGAGTGGAGAACCGCCGAGCCTTCATGAAGCTGCGGCGCCAGCAGCAGATTGAGCGGGAGCTCAACGGATACCGGGCGTGGATAGACAAAGCGGGTAAAGGCTGGTGGGCCAGAGGGGTTCTAGGGGGACAGTGGGCACTGCAGGCTGTCAGACATGTGGGGTGATGGGGATGGAAAGGAATCCCTGAGCATCCCCCAGTGCAACCCCAAAGTGGCTCAGGTGCTGACATGGTGATGTTGGGTGCATGGGTGAGCTTGACATGATGGTCTGGTCGGGCTGCAGGCAAGGAAGGGACCCAACACTGATGAAACCTCTTGTTCAGTGGCATGAAACTGTCGTATTCTGAACACAAGGCATGTTACATCTCCAGGGAGGCTGTGAACAACACGGCTGTCAGCTTTGCTCTGCGATGGTTTCCTTTCTCTTGACATTTGCTGGAGTCCCCTGTAGTGGTGGGCAGTGGGAAACTAGAGCAGTGAACAGTGAGAGTGGTTTTCCAGTTAAATCTCCTCCCGGAGCCATCTAGAGGGGATGTGCTTACTGGTTCCTACTTTGGGGCTCCTGGACCTGGGCAAGGGTTAGGAGGTTCCTAGCTCACACTCAGCCAAGTGTGACAGCCTGTGGGTGTTGGTTCCCAAACCGCAACAGTTCATGTCCTTGTTTGCTCCTCACAGGAATCAGGTCAGTGCGTTCAGCTCTGTGAAGGGAAGATTTACACTTTCATCTAGCGTTTAGACTTGTAAAAAGATGGTTATCTCAAAGTGAGCCCTGAGCCCCAGACCTCAGCTTTGCCTCTGGGGTTGCATTTTTGACACCCAGATCTGACTATCATGTTCACCTTCTTTAGCAGGGTTAATGACAGTGGAGGAAGATGAGTTGATTGCAAGTAATTTTTCTTTGATGCAATGTGTTATAGCTGCCACTTGCCACTCTCCAGAATTTGCTTCTGGGCACCTAACTAATACTTAATAAGTGTTTGCAACCTAGAGCCAAGGTTGGGCAAAGTGCTTAGGTATCAAGGCAGTGGCGTCTCATGGTGTCTTGTCCTCTGATACTGAAATGTGTGTTTTGCATAGAGGAAGTCATGCTGGCTGAAGAAAACAAAAATTCTGGGACCTCAGCCTTAGAAGGTAAGACAAGCAATGCCCTTAAAATCTGCATGCTCTTCCTTCTGACTGTTTAAAGAGAGACTTTCCAGCTGTGATGGGAGGTCTAGGGATGCCTCAGTGGCGTCTGCTGCAACCCATGAGAGGGGTGTGAGGTGGTGGATTGACAGCTAACACTTAAGAGAACATGGAGACTGGAGATGTCTAGTCCCACACTAAAGACAGCTCTGGACTAGGTTACCTGGATGTCTCCACCTTGTTATCAGACCTGAGTACTGATCGCCAGATCCTGGTCCAGTAAGTTGGCTACTGGCAGAGTTGGGCCACTGAGAATCCAACACCCATTCCTCTTCCCTTCCCAGTGCTCAGGCGAGCCACCATCAAAAGGAACCGGACGGATGCCATGAACCGTGACTCGAGTGACGAGCACTGTGTCGACATCGCCTCTGTGGGCGAGCGGAGGCTGGCACAGCGAAGACCTCTTCATCCAACCTTGGGTCAGTCCAGTATGCAGCTTGCTTCCCCCAAACCTCTGCCAGCTTATTGCGTTGCCAGAGTTAACACCCATCACATGGAGATGTCACAGATCAGCCATCTCTGCTAGTTTAGCAATAAAGAGGGAAAGCTTCCTGCTGCCCCCTGTGCTACATAAAAAAACCTGGATAAGTTGTGTCTGTAAGCGCAATGGCCACGTGTCCCCTGCCCTATCTCGTGTTTCAGAGAAGGCTGTAGCGTCCAACTCCTTCTCTCACCTTGCATGGTGAACTCCTTGTCCCTGCTCTTTTCCTTTAGGTAACCCCTTGAGTCACTCTGGCCTCAAAGGTGCCAGAGTGGATGGTGCCTCCTACTTACGGCACAAGGAGCGACTCCTGCGCATCTCCGTTCGCCACATGGTGAAATCCCAGGTCTTCTACTGGATCGTCTTGAGTCTGGTGGCTCTCAACACTGCCTGTGTGGCCATCGTCCATCACAACCAGCCAGCCTGGCTCACGCACTTCCTCTGTGAGTCCCTGAGCTTTGTGTGGGGTTGAGAGCTCGGCCTGGGCAGGGAAAACCGTATCTCTGGTGGTTGGAGGTTGCAGCACACCCTCACTCCTTGCTTCAGGGTACATGGGAGTGTATCCCACCAGAATCATCCTGGTACGGAACTGGGTGGAGAATAACCAGAACTGCATTCACTGTTGATAACAAATGACCATGTATACCCATTGAATTCAACTTTGCCCTTGGCCCTGTGACCACTAAGTGCTGTCTCAACCCTGTGAGCTAACATGGAGGAGTTGTACTGGCCTTGTGTACTTCAGGTTTGATGTGTCTGCCAAGAGAGAGAAATAGACTGTGGGTCTCAGTGAGGTTTATCCTAAAATTGTGAACAATGGTGACGGAAATCTTGCTGGAGAGCCACCTTTGAATGCCCACAAGCAATTGCTGGAAAGGCATGAGTTTGCAGGGATGAGACTGCTCATGAGAGAACACCTTGTTTAAAGTTTTGGTGCAGAGCATGACGTGGGATTCCCAAGCTTGAAATAGTTACTGGAACATCCCTCTGCCTACTGTGGACCATGACACAAGGTCAGGTCTCAGAAAGCACTACACCCGTGTCTATTCTAGCATGGGCAAACTGGAGAGCAGCATGTGTGTTACTCCTGAACTGCTGCAGTAGGGACAGTGCTGCTTTCTCAGCTGTGTTATCCTTACTCACCTTGAAAAAGTCCCCATCAAGCACGGGTACTACCCAAATCTGCACTCGTGTGCTCAGGCCTGCTGGGATGCCAGCATGCCATGATGTGGTACAGCAGCTGGTCATGGTGAGAAGCATCTTCTGGACAAGGTGAAGAGACAGGCTTTTGCCTGCTAAATGTTCATGAAATAGCTGGAGAAGCTTTTCGCTGGCTCTTGACTGTTTGGCTTGGTTTCCCATGCCAAGTTCCAGCCGTGCAACAATTTAAATCCAGGTTGCTAATATTCCCTTACAGTGTCATGTGGTTGATGCTTTTTCAGATGCCTCAGCCACTGTCTTACAATGCTGAAGAGCTGCTCTGCTCTGTGCTGGGCCATCTCTGGTCCTCTCAAACCCCCTGGGACACTGGTGCATCTACCCTGAATGATTAACTCATGGGGTTGATGCTCTTTGACATACAGTCACAAACGAGCTTCCCTCATCCCAAACCCTGAGAGCCTGTGGATGCAGCATGGCCCTGGACTTGTCTCATCTCTGTGATGTGTTGTACGGGTGATTGGTGGGCATCTGCAGGATTCTCCATGCAGCTCAATGTTCCAAGGATAGCATGTTTTGGTTTTTCTCTTTCAGACTATGCAGAGTTCCTGTTTCTTGGGCTTTTTCTCCTGGAGATGTCCTTAAAGATGTATGGGATGGGCCCGCGCCTTTACTTTCATTCTTCCTTCAACTGTTTTGACTGTGGGGTAAGCAGCCCTGGAGATGCTGTGGGTGTGGCAGGAAGTGTTTGGCAGGGGTCTGCAATACAAGGCACCAAGGGAGATACGGGATAGCCCTCACAGTGGGCAGGGGAGCCTTTTCTGCTGCAACAACCTGCCTGTGCCAGGCTAAAACACCATCAGGGTGGTGGGTGCCTCATCTTCAGGCACATTAAGTTTTCCTGCAACAGCCCATCCCGAGCCTGGCTTTGACTCGTGGCTGTGTCTGCTTCTCAGGTCACGGTGGGGAGCATCTTTGAAGTGGTTTGGGCTATATTCAGACCAGGAACCTCTTTTGGGATCAGTGTCCTACGAGCCCTTCGTCTCCTGCGGATATTTAAAATAACCAAGTGCGTACCAGTCATCTGTGCCTGTCATCCTTCATCTCGAACTGGGGCAGCAGCCCAGATCCAGCTGCTCCTGCCAGAGATGTCAGCATCACTGTGAATTCTCCAGCAATGTCTCTGTTTTCTAGGTACTGGGCATCCCTGAGGAATTTGGTGGTCTCACTGATGAGCTCCATGAAATCCATTATCAGCCTCCTCTTCCTCCTCTTCCTCTTCATTGTAGTCTTTGCCCTGCTGGGAATGCAGCTCTTTGGAGGCAGGTAGGTTGTTTTAAGTCTGAGAAGTAAGAATTTTTCGGTATTAAAACCACCTCTTTAGGTGTCCAGGAAGACTGTAAGCCTTGCCCCTTGGCCTGCTCTTAACAGTGGTAATTCTTCCACACAAAAGTCTCTGCTCTGGGGGTGTCTTGGGGCTGTGTGGGTCGTTTTAGCCAGAAGACCTTTTTGGCTCTGGCACCAAATGCACAGGAGAGCTTTTTTGGAGTGAGAAAAGGCCCTCCTAAGCAGAAGAGAGCTGATAGCACAGCGCTCATGGGTTTCTTAACCATGATATTTCATTTCATTTATGTTCATCTGGTTCCTCTTCCAGGTTTAACTTCATGGATGGGACTCCATCGGCCAACTTTGACACTTTCCCTGCAGCCATCATGACAGTGTTCCAGGTAAGAGCTGGGCTGCAAGGGGACATAACCAAAGGGACTTGTGACCACCTATTCACTCTCTCATGGCTGGAGGGGGCTCCTTAAACCAAACAGGTTCCTGTCCATCAGCTGTTAGGATATAATTTGTTTCCTCTCTCTTCTCCTGTATAACAAAGTGGATGGCAAGAGATGAAGACTCTTCTGCCTCTTTTACAGAAGATGAAGAGTTTCAAAACTCTTCTCTGTACTTGGCTCCTGTTTGTTGGTGGGATAGATTGAGGAGACTGTCCAGGTGACAAGGAGGTGCAGGTGACAGAGCTGCTGTCTTGCTTTCCTGCAGATCCTGACTGGTGAGGACTGGAACGAGGTGATGTACAACGGCATTCGCTCCCAGGGAGGTGTTCGCTCAGGGATGTGGTCCTCCATCTATTTCATCGTCCTCACCTTGTTTGGAAACTGTATCCACCTGGCTGCTGTGCTTTTAGTGGTGACAACCTTGTATCATCACCTTCTCTGAGGGCATCCTGCTCCTTCCTCCTCTCCCAGTTGAGGGAGACCCACCACGCGTGTAGCAGCTCTGGGTATCCCAAACACAGATGAGGAGCTGTCTGGAGGTGCACTGAGTGCTGTTGATATGGGATGGATGAGGAGTTTGTGCCCTTGGTGACTCCTCACTCAGCTGGCGAGAAGCCATCAGGCCCACCCTCCCTTGGTAGCTGCAGTCATGCGTGTCCTTAACACATGGCTTGTGCATCCTTAGCTGCTCACAGATACTCTGCTGAACGTCTTCTTGGCCATTGCTGTGGACAACCTGGCCAATGCTCAGGAGCTCACCAAGGTATGTTCCTGCTGCTTCTCTTTTCTTCTCTTATGGATAGAGTATGGGCAAAGCCACTTAGACTTTGATTTAGGAAAGTGCTTAAACCTCCTGGTCTCTCCAGGAACACCCACACTTCAAACGTGGCTTTAACTATTTCTCCATTTAAGCACCCCAATTCCGTTTGCAGCTGGTCAGATCAAGATAACCCTCATCTGTTGGATGGGATCTGATGCAGGGACTGTTATTAGCCCAAGTACTCTGGAGATTTGGAGTGGGAAGCATTTTCCAGTGGCGTCAGTATTTATTCCCTCTCTGCCCGCTGGGCAGCAAGTGTGATTTAGGATGCAATTTAAACTGATGCTTAAGAAGGTTATTGGGCTTAGCTGTTTTTAAGACCATGCTGGGAAATATTTGGGGAATGCTAAATTGTTGGGGCACCATCTGGATAATGATGAGTAGGAGAGAGCTTCAAGGGTCATTGCCACTCTTTGGAGCAGACCAGCAATCCCATGGTGACCGGATTTTTGTAGAGCCCATGCCTGTTACTCATGTCCCTGGGGCTCACTGGGCGGCTTCCACGCTGGTATAAATCTGACCCGAAATGGGGCATGGCCTTGGTTTGCCTGAGGGGGAAATGTGGGTATTCCTGTCCTCACACAGTGGGTGCAGGTCTGGCACTTCCAGGGGCTGCTGGCTGCCGCTGGAGTGAGAGGGATGGGAGAGCCCCACGACGTGCCAGCAGCATCAATTAAGAGAGCACTGAGTTTTTGAAAAGGCTGAATGCACGCTAATGACTCCTAATGACATTTTTTGCTCCGGAGACACAACCATACTCATTAAAGCAATCCGGTCTCTGCCGGGGTCATTCATGGATGCCTTACCTCCCACTCTGTTGGGAGGATGCTTGTCTAGCCCCTGTGGCTGTGAAGAAGGGAGGGCTGGGCTGGTCTACACCGTCTGGGGCTGTTCTAGTCTGTGCACAACCCAGCTCTTGCCAGGAGTGGGCTGAGTTCAACTTACTGAAGGCGTCAGCACTATTTAAATAAGATCTGGTGTAATGGGGAACTTGCATCCCCACAGCACAAGGAAAATAAAGGCTGTCTCTGGAAACAGAGGTCCCCCTTTATCCCTCATGCCTTGGCATCTAGGGTAGCCTTGCTGCTTCTGATGGCTGCACCTTCCCTAGAAACCCAGGCATCCCACTAAGCAACACCTTTCTTTTTCTCCTCAGGATGAGCAGGAAGAAGAGGAGGCCTTTAACCAGAAGCATGCCCTCCAGAAAGCCAAAGAAGTCAGCCCCATGTCTGCCCCAAATATGCCTGCTATCGAGTGAGTGACCCCCCCACCACTACCCCAGTGACCCCCCGAGCCCAGCCAGGCTCCCCAGGAGGGCACACAGCTGCAGTAGAGCCTGGCATGGCTGGTTGTGGGTGTTGCCACAAGGAAAAGGGATCCTTGCATAGGGTGGCCATCTCTGGGTGTCCTCCTGGAGATGGATGGATAGAGATCTAGGAGTGTGCTCCCCGTGAGCAGCAGTGCATTTGGAGAGGTGACAGCACAGGGACCAGGTCACCCAGGAGGACCTGAAGTTGCCAACCTCTATGGCAAGCAGCAGCCTCAGTGCTTGGGCATGGCAGAAATATTCTAGAAGCTGCTTTCTGCCCCAAATATAGAGCTCAGGCACTCAGGGCTGCTGCTGGAGGTGGGCAAGGTGGCTGGGGAGGAGGATGGTATCTCAAGTTATTCTAGAGGAGGGGTGATATTTGTTCCTGGGGAGTGTTTCTTCATGGCAGAGCTGCAGGAGAGCAGCCAGGGCTGGAGCAGAAGGCAGCAGCAGTGTCACAAATCTCCCCCAGGCTTCTTCTCTGGGAGTGAATGCAGTTATGAGAGATGGAGCAGGTTTGTGAAACCACATTTGATTGTACAAAAATCTGATTTGGGCAAGAAAAAAAAGCCTCAAACCACATAAACCTCCAGCATGGTGTTAAGGAGCCTTGTCTCTGTGTTTCAGCAGGAGAAAATTCAGGTTTTTTTCCTTTCTAGATGCCTTTTTTCTCTTTATTTTGCAGTGTCATATGGTCTAAATCACATAAAACTTTCAAAGTCAACATTGGAACGAGGCGTTTTGATTTGTTTCCCAAAACAGTACATTTCAGTACAGCTGAAGGGATTATTTTCTTTTTTTCCTTTTTTTTTTTCATAGAATCCCTTCTCGGGGAATTTTAAGTTCCGTTATGCTTTGAAACCCAGCCAGGCTCATACACGGCAGAATCTCTTGCACATTTGCTGAGAGAAGCTGCTGTCTTCAGGCGAATGCTGATCTGGGGAGGGGGTCAGAGGCAGTGTTGGGAACAGCTCCCTCCCTGGTTTGGCAGGGGTGGGATACAGTGGGCCCCCATCCCATGTGCATCACTCCTGGATTTAGGGGCAGCAGGAACTGGGGGCACTTGTAAGCCCTGCCTGATCTCCCAGCTGCCACAGATTTCACCTTGGTTTGGGGGTGATGGGACGTTCATAATGAATCTGCATCTGGCTCAGTACTGGGGGGGTGGTGGTGGAGTCTGTGTGTCATGACTGTTTCTGGCCACCAGTGGGAATATGTTGGATAAAGCAAGGGAATAGAGGGATTTAGGCTGCAGAAGAGGCTGAAGAATGGATAGAGAGTAGAAGGAAAGAGAGGGACATGGAATATATATGCACATCCCTGACAGAGCTTTCTACTCATTGTTAGAGCTGGTTGGGAAAACAGATCTCTTTAACCTTTTCTTATTGTTCTAGTGGCATTGAAATGGGAGGTATTGATATTCACAGGCCTTTTTTCCAGCTCATCCCACTCACCAGGATGGATAGGGTCGGGGCAGAGAGTGTGACTCCATGGGGGTGACTGTTACCAACATCAGGTCTGATGCACTTTTGGTGGTGCTACGCTTGTACCAACAGCCAGGGAGGGACAAGGGGACAAGCCAGAGCAGAGCCAAAGGGCTGTTGGAAGCTGAGAGCAGTGAAGCTGAGCCGGTCTCTGCCCCCAGGTGTGTGTGGACACAGATGGGTTTATTTCTGTGTGGGTACTCAGCACAGGCAGGCTGGTTCTCACGTTCCTGCCTGCAGAGAGGTCCGGCAGTGCGTGGGGATGAGCACTCCCACGGGGATAATTGCTCCCACAGGGATGAGTGCTCCCACGTGGCCAGGCTGGCGTGGGTGGCTGCGGTGCCGATGGGAGTATTGTGTGTGCGCACGGGCGCCTGTGGTGCAGATGGCGCGGGGCTGTTGGGCGGGCGGGTGGCCAGATGGACGCGTGCGGGCTGCTGTCATGTGTTGGTGCCTAACGTGGTGCGTGGATGCGTTTGAAGGCTTGGCCACTTGCTGCGGGGACGGCGATGGGTGCCTGCCTTGAGCCTGGCACTGGGCTGTTCCCGTGCATGTTTTTTCCGGGAGGCCATAATCACCAGCGTGGCTGGAGCTCCTGTTCAACCTGGCGAAGGGAAAGCTCCAGGGAGACCTTAAAGCACCTTTCAGTACCTGAAGAGGCTACAACAGAGCTGGAGAGTGATTTTTGATGAGGTGTTTTTTGTGACGAGTGATAGGACAAGGGCGAATGTCTTCAAACTCTTACGAAGTGGTCATGGCCCCAAGCCTGCCTCAAGAAGCATTTGGACAACACTCTCAAGCACACGGTGTTATTCTTGGGTTTGTCCTGCGCAGGGCCTGGAGTTGGACTTAATGATTATTGCAGGTCCCTTCCAACTCAGGAAATTCTATGATCTTATGATTGTATCTACTTGGAGCAGTTTGCTTGGAGCTGTGCTTATCTGAATCTTTTCTCTGCTGGTGCAAAGGGGAAAGCCTGGAATCTCCCCAGCTGCAGCTGAAGGTGAAGGAGACTGCCAGCCCTGTTAACCTTGTCTGTGTGAGGCCTTCTCAGGTGGCAGGAGTTCTGTGGCATCTCACCCTGGGCTTGTGCCTTGCATTTCCTGGGGACCTTCACGTTCCCCTCTGCAGTCCTAGGGCAGCATCAATCCATGGTGACGGCTCTGAGCAGCTCAGGGCCAGCCTGATTTATTGGTTCCTCTTTCCCATTGCCATGTGTTTCTCAGAAAAGGTGCATTTGGAGCAGTTTGAAACAGCTCTTAATTACCCAGGGATGTATGGGGACTTCTGAAGGACAGCAGTCCGCACTGCTGTCCCTGTGAGTGGTGTGGGGAAGGCCCCCACAAAATGGATCACAGCGTGTCAGTGTGAGTGTGGGCAGCCCATTGCCACCGTGCAAGTGGGGGTTCACTTTTACACGCAGGAGTTCACTGCTGGCTGCTGCACTCCGGCATCCCAGCAGCCAAACAGCACAGAGATGCCTGAGGTCCAGGGTGGGGGGACACCCCTCTGTGCTGCACACGTGAACTCCTTTGTTTTTCCTCCCCAGAAGAGACAGGCGGAGGAGACACCACATGTCGATGTGGGAGCCACGCAGCAGCCACCTGTATGTGGGCCGCGGGGGCGCGTGTCCGTCTGTGGCTCCTGTGCTGTCTGTGCGTCCGCGGGGCCGGGGCACACCCTGCTCCCCTCTGGCCTCCTCGGTGGGGAGGGGAGGGGTGGTGGTGTGTGTGTGCCTGTATCCGTGTGCTCCTGTGCACCCCGTTTGTGCGCGTGTGGTCCGGTGTGTGCCGGGCCCCGTCGTGTGCGGTGCTGTGCAGTACACGCGTGTCACTACCCGTGGATGTGCAGTGGTGTGTGAGCAGTGTATGTGCTCGTGGGTGTTTCCATGTGCCGTAGGTGTGTCGGGAAGGGCACGTCTGTCTTCTCCAGGGTGTTTGTGTGTGCGTTTACGACACTGCAAAGGTTTTCACGGCATAGCCTGGTCCTCCATGTAGAGTAGCCCAGTACAGCTCCTTCCCTTGCAGACAGTCAAAATTGCTGCTTCCCCAAGCTTTGGGGCAGGCTTCCTACCCAGGGTATGCTGGGTGAGAGGCAAGGACAGATCCCTGGATTCAACAAGAAGGCTTGGCCCGTGTTTAATGTGTCTCCAGGCAATCACACAAGAGCAAGGTGGTCACTGCGTGTCTGGGATAAGGCAAGTCAGAACACTGGCTGCTCCTAGAAGCTGGACAAGCTGCCTAAAAGCTCCAGTGAGGCTTCTGGGGCTGGTCATCCATCAGCCTGATGCCTTTTGAAGGGGCAGAAATACAGTCTCAGCCCCTGCCAACAGCAAGGGGATGCTGTTGAAGTCTTAGCACAGCCTATAACCCTGGTGGTGGCACTTCTTTCTCCCTGGGATTCCCAAATTAAATCCAGGGTGGGCACTTCACTGGGGGGTTGGGAGGGGGAGGCAACCGGGCTGCTGACCCCTTGCTGTCCCATGTTACAGGCGGGAGCGTCGCCGGCGGCACCACATGTCAGTGTGGGAGCAGCGCACCAGCCAGCTGCGCAGGCACATGCAGATGTCCAGCCAGGAGGGCATCAACAAGGACGAGCCACCCCTCATCAACCCCCACGCTAGCATCTTCCGCAGGAAGAAACCAGGGGATGGTGTCACCCTGGAGAAATGCACTGAGGAGCAGGGCAAGGGTGAGCGGCCGCTGGCTGAGGGACCAGAACAGCCTGTCCCAGGAGCCAACCCCGGCGGCGGTGAGGACAGAAGGAGCCCATCACCCCGGGCCAAGTGGGACAAGGATACGTGGCAGCAGAAATCGTGCCATGGGAACTGTGAGCAAGGTGAACAGGATGGGGCAGGAGGCGGCATCGAGGATAGGGCCAGGATGAGGCAGAGCCAGCGGCGCAGCCGGCACCGCAGAGCCCGGATGGAGGGGAAGGAACAAGCCAGCATCTCGGGGAGCCGCTCGGCCAGCCAGGAGATGGGTCTGGAGGAGGCCAGCACCATGGAGGGGACACAGGGCGGGGACATGGCCTCAGCCGAAGCACTGATTCAGGGGGAGCCGGAGGCGAGCGGAGAGTCCATCAGGTTGGTACCTGGGGTGGGCCTCCTGCCATTCCCACCACTCCTGTCCTCTCCCTTTATCTTCTCGCACCTCTTTTTTTTCTCTCACACCCCTGTCCTACAGGACAAACGGAGTCCCTGCTGGTGATGCCAGGAAGGGGAGCCCTCCACACACAGCACCCGAGCCCTCCCAGGGAAAGTCAGGCAACCTGACGGAGCAGGACTGCAGCAGCCTGGACACCAGTGAGCAAGCACTGCTGGAGGGCAGTCGCACTGTCAGCCGGAGCGAGCCTGACCTCTCCTCCATCACCCCCAACACCGAGAAGGCCACGGAGAGCACCACCATCATGATTGATGTCCACGACTCCACTGTGGTACAGAGTGAGGACCCATCTCTCTTTCCTGAGCCCCTCACCCAGCCCTTGGGGACCCTGTGGAGATGGAAAGTCACTTGCATGACTTTTCCTATCCACACCCATCAGCTGGGGGTGGGAATTTCCTTGGTGCTCCATGTAGCACCACCCTCCAGCACCCCAGTTTTGCAGGGGGTCCCGAACACGATGCTGATGTGCCACATTCCCCTGGGGACTGTGTCCCTTTTTCACCTTCTTCCCATCCTCCCTTTCATCTGGTTCCTCATTCTCCCTTCCTCTTTGCCTGGGCAAAACACTCGCATTCTCTGTTTTTCCTGACACATCCGCAGCCTCTGCCAGCTTTCTGCCACTCAAACACCTTAACAGCATCCTCGCTGTCAAGGTGAGCTGCTTTAAACGGTGTTATTAATTAAACAGCATGGGGAGAACTGGCCTTGTTAAACCCTATTTTATGTGCTTCATCTCAGCAGCTCATGTCTTTTCTTTCCATCTGGCCCCCCTCCCCCTAACAGCACAGGGATTAAAAGCCCGAATCAAGGGGGTTGCATGTGCCCGGGTGGCAGGGACACTGCAGGTTGCTCTCTGGGTGCAAGGCCGGGCAAAGGCTCTCGCTTTCCTGCAGTTAGCAACAAGACAGACGGTGAAGCCAGCCCCTTAAAGGAGGCTGAGACCAAAGAGGATGAGGAGGAGATGGAGAAGAAGAAGCGGAAGAAGGAGAAAAGCGAGACAGGCAAAGCGATGGTGCCACACAGCTCCATGTTCATCTTCAGCACCACCAACCCGTGAGACATTTTTCATACCATAGGAGCCCCAGGGATGGGGAGGGCTGCAAGGGGAGGGATTCCTAGACATCACCAAACCCAGAGTCTCCCTGTGGGAAGGAGTCTGGATGTCTCCCAAACAAGCTGGATAATCACAGTGTTCCCCAAGCCCCACAGTGCTCTCCCTCTGTGCCAACCACGCTCATGGCTTTTTCTCCCAGCTGCTGATTGCTAAGCTGGGATTTTTATTCATTGCTTGTTATATTTATCTGCTGTTTTCTGCTCCCCTGTAGCTCTTCCCCAGCTCCAGCAGCCTGGAAGAATAAGCACCCCAGTTTCTCAGGGACTCTCCCTGCCCAGCTATGGGGGTGTCTGTGGGTCTGGGACAGCTGAGAAAATGGGTCAGCAAACCCAAATTCCCCCTGGGCTCCTTTTCTTTGCTTGTCAAACTTTGCTGCTTTTCTTTCCTCCCTGGAAGGCGGCGAGGTGGGGTGGGTGTTGCACATTAGCCATGGCTGGGGCCTGCCAGAGGCTCACATGTTGGGGTGTGGGCTGTGTCCCCACAGGGTGCGGAGGGCCTGCCACTACATTGTGAACCTGCGCTACTTCGAGATGTGCATCCTCCTGGTGATCGCCGCCAGCAGCATCGCCCTCGCCGCTGAGGATCCCGTCCTCACCAACTCCGACCGCAACAAAGTGATTGCAACCCTGTCCCGCTCCCCCCATCCCACGGGCAGTGCAGGCAGGGGTCCTGTAGGATTTCAGTCTCTGTGGTCGGGCACATGGGGGACATGGATCAGGGCAGCTGGTGGCAGCAGCTGCACCATGCCATGAAGTCTGACTTCTTCCCCATCACCTTCCTTTATGAACTGTGGGAATCACCTTCAGCTTCTCACACATGGGCTTTAGAGCCTGGGGACCAGATCAAGGCACCTTGTCAGAAGTAGCTTAAACTGGGAAGATGTTGGTGTGCGCAGGCACTGGTACAGGGGTGCACGATTCTGGCTCACAGCAAGATTCCCAAGCCACTTGCACAGGAAATTATCCCTTCCTGCCTATGGAGGCTGGGTTTATGACTGTCCTGAACTCTTACGGAACAGACTGGGTTTGGGGCAAGCAAACTCAACCCTCTGGCTGTGCCTGAGGCAAACAAGCCATGGTGTGGGGTGGTAGCAAGGTCTGGGTGGGTACAAGTGGCCCTGTTTGCTCGGCAGAGGCTGCAGAGCACCTGTGACCTCTATTTGCAGGTCCTGAGGTATTTTGACTATGTCTTCACTGGCGTCTTCACCTTTGAGATGGTTATCAAGGTAAGAGCCCTTGCAGGTTGTGGGTGCTGAGACTAGCAGCATCCTTGCAGGGGATGGGAAATAGCTCAGTTTTTCAGTTCTGATCCTAAATTTGGATGGCAGGGACCTTAAAGTCTGGTTCTAAGCAGTGGGAGCACTTCTTTTATCAACCTTCAGACTTTGTTAAAATATGATGCTCCTTGACCTATACCCATGTGACAGAGACAAGTCTCCCGCTCCCCAGCAGTGTCCTGGTCCCCCAGCTTGTCTTGCTGATCAGTGCTTCTACTTGATATCTGGCCTGCTCATTCTCTGTTTGTTTTTCTCTCTTTCCTCTCCAGATGATTGATCAGGGCTTGATACTACAGGATGGCTCCTACTTCCGAGACCTCTGGAACATCCTGGATTTCATTGTGGTAGTGGGAGCACTGGTGGCTTTTGCCTTGGCGTAAGTGGCTGTCATCCTTCTCAGGTCCCTGCCTTCCCTTGGCTGGGGTGGGAGGAGTATACAACTGTGCCTTATGGCTACCAGACCCTGATTTTTGTTTTTTTATTTCTCTGTACCCTTCTGCTCTGCTTTTGGGATGGCTCCTGGCAGCGGCGTGTGGCTGCTCCAGAGATGTGTTTCTCCTTGTTTTATCAAATGCTGTTGAGCAAGCAGGAGGTGTTAGGAAGAGGTTGGTGGTGAAAGTGGATTTGAAATAGAGCAGAAGGGACTGATAGAGAGGGACAAAAACCTAGAGGTAGCAGAGCTGGAGCTACTCACCTGGTATGCATCTTGGGGTGCACCCAAACAGCAAAAGCAGCAGCCAGCAGGGGGGAGCTGCCCTCTGAACATGTTTGTGCTGGAAATGGTACCCCTGGCCCATGACTTTTCCTCTGCTCTGAGGGAGAGTGTTGCTCCAGTGCCCTGCAGGGATGAGGAATGTGGCTGGTAGGGTTTGTGCCCCATCCTCTGTAGCATCACGGTGAGGGCACAGTGTGCTTGCCCTGCGGTGGGTCCCTGCTGGGCATCACCTTGTGGTTGGGCTCAGGTAGAGAGCTTGTGGAACCTGTGGGTACTGGGATGTCTGTGGTGCATGTGCCGTGGGCAGCAGGAGCACCCAGAGATGAGTTCCACACTGCTCTGCCCTCCTCTGTGCTGCCATTTGGAGCAGATGATGCAGCGTGAGGGTGGCGTGGTGCCAAGGTGATGCTCCCAGGCAAGGGGCATCTTGTCTCGGATCTCAGCCCATGGTCTCCAGGGCTATGGTACCCTGTTGGTGCCTGAGGAGAGAGACTAGAAGAGAGGAGAGGCTCAGGCTCCTTTGTCATGCTGCTGTTCTCTCTTTGTGCCATTGACACTGGTGGTGGTGGCATTAGTGCTGGTGAGAGGGGAGGGCCTGGCAGCCACGCAGACTAGAGCCTTGTCCACAGCTCAGGTACTGTGTGAGGCTCTCGGGGTGGCTGTGTCAGAGCCCTGAGGTCACTGTAATCCATCCCTTCCACCTCCGCCTACACTGGACTGCAGTCCCTAGTTCTTAGTTCCTAGTTCTTACCCGCTTACATCCTCCATGGCTCATTACTTTTGCCTTCCTCATCCTCCTCAACCCAGTCCTTGCCCAGTGCTTTCAGCACCGTGATTGGGAAGAGCATGGGAGAATTCAGTTCGCTCAGCACCAGGACAAAGCAGCCCCTGGGCAGATGGCTGGCCGCAGACCCTGGCATGGGGAAGGAGCATGGTGCAAGTTTGCCGGCTGGGGATAATACTCTGAGCCCCTGGGAGGCCACCATGAGGGTGGATTGGGTATTTCTCTGGCTGGGCTCAGGGGCATCAGCTCCTTGATGATGCACGGAGTGGTCTGAGGTCTTTAGGAGGACAAGGAAGTCTTTTGCTTCAAAGACAGCTTCTGTCAAGACTTTTGATGGTTGAAAGAGCATGGGTTGATGGCTCGGCCTACTCCTGGGTTGACAGGTGTCTTCACCAGTGCTAACAGTACTGTAATATATGTTTACTGCCCTCTTGCTCCCACCCCACAGAGGTGGGATAATTCCTGGGATGGCCCCTGGAGCTGGCACGGTCCAGCACTGCGCATGTGAGAAAGCAGCTGGGCCCCTTCCAGCCCTGCTTGCCACCTGCCTGCCTCCACCTGTCCTCCCAGGGAAGAACATTCCCTCTGGGCATGGGGCAGCTGAATTCTCAAGGGTGAGCACCCCCATGGGCTGTGGTACAGAACCCCTTCCCATGGAAAAGGTCTTGGTATCTTCACACATGTTTGCAAAAAGCATTGCTGTCACCTGCTCACTCTTGTCACCATAGATGGGTAGATACTGAGTTGCGTGTCATGGACTGGGGCTCTTTATCATGTAAACCCGCAGGATTGCCCTCCTTTCCCCCACCAGAGGAGATGATCTCATGGCTTTGGGAGTGAGTGGAACAAAGGAACCACGGCGGTTTCCAATGGGTTTATACATTATAAAGCATTTATAAGAACACCTGCCTCTCCCCTTGGCACCCTATCACCGCCACAGCCCTGGGAGCTGCAGGATGTTCACCAGCTCTACATGTCCCAGCCTGCTGCCCTCCCTCCCACCATCCCTCCTGGTTTCAAGGGGAAAACTCTGGTGGTGATGTTTGAATCTGTCTTCTTTTTTCCCCTCCCTCCATGAGCTCTTTGATGTGAGGCTGGCGTGGAGGAACTGTCCTCCTCCTTCTTCGCTTCTCCTTCATGGTGCTGGGCTGGCAAAGTGATGCCCATGAAGTGGCTGCAGTGATTACCAGGATGAGAGCAGCTGGTGACCGAGTCCACAACTTCCCAGGAGAAGTGCTGGGACATGCAATGAAGTTTTTTCTGCCCCTTTTGCCTCCCCTCTGTGGTTTGGTTTTCCTGTAGGGGTCCTGGGTGGCTGTGGGCGCAGCAGGAGGTCTTTGAGCTGCTCCAGTGGTGCCACCATCATCTGCTGGCTGTTGGTGCCACATCCAAGTCACCACTAAGGAAGTGTCCACCCTTAAAGCCATTTCTTCATGTGCCATCATGGTTTGTTAACTGCTCCCTCAAAGCTGTGCATGCTGAATGAGTGGCTCAGCTCATCTGTAGCTCTTCACATGCAAAGCTAATGCATCAATCCATACACAGCCTAAATAAAAAGCTGTAAATCTCCAAAGGGTTCAAATTAAATTAGCTGAAATAGCCAGAACCATAAACTAAAGACCCTGCTCGTATTTGCCTCTTGTGGCACTTTGCAAGGAGGCATTGCACAGTGGAGTGGTGTTTGCTTGTGGCTTTCCAGAGCTGCCCAGAGGTGGTGGAAAGGTTGGTGGAGAGGTTGAATGGTCAGTGTGTAGCTCTCATCATCTTACCTGGTGAGGAAGGGCAGATGCCCGGCAGAGGTGCCTTTTCCCTGGCAGAGCAGCATCTCCTTTTGCCTGTTGACACCAGTGTCTGGAAGCAAGAGGGACCTCAAGTTACTGCAAAATAACCTGGTCTGAGGCTGGTCAGGACAGAGATCCCACCAGAGAAATGCTGCAGAGTTAAACTATCCCCTTTTCAACACATCTTCCACCTGTTGGACTAACATGCAACCAGGGCCTGGGGTTAGTTTTAAGTGTTGTAAGAAATGTTTTATTTGTAAGCTTTGCCCACAGGACTGAGCACTCTGTGTGCAACAGGGATGGTGGTTTGGTTACAACTAGGGATTTGTGAAAGTGAGCGTCCTCCTGGGTTGCAGGAGATTCTGTGCTGCAGCTCAGGCTCTTAATCAGTGGATTTCTCAATGGAGATGATTTAGGAAAATTTGGATGGGAACTAGAGTGGCTTTGCAGGTAGGTTCCCTTGGAAGCACCTACTTTTGGCTGGTTGGGGCTGAACCTTGAGGTCCCACCTCAGCTCTTGGCTAAGGGGGACCATGCACCAACTTGCTTTTCCCACTGACCTGCTCACTGCAGGTTCCTCTTGCAGCAGAGCTTTCACTATGTGCCCCCCATCCAAAACCTCCAGCAGGGAGGGCAGGAGCTCCTGGCTTGCTGGATGAGTCTCTCCCTGGAGATATGGCCCATTCTGAAGGACACAACATGGTCTACTCATCGTGCTTTTCAACCTAGACGTGGGGTGGTGGGCAGCTGCCACAGGATCCCCATACCTGAGCAGCTGCAGTCATTGCTGTGCAGTTTCCCTGATACTTTTCTTACCTTCTTCTTCTTTTCTCTCTTTTTCCCTCTCTCTGCTGGTGCTGTTTGGTGGCTGCTGGGCTGGATCGCTGACAGGAATGCTTTGGGGTAACTATGGTGGCTGGGATATTGTGGGATGCTGCTCTGGGGAGTACAGGGGGATGGGTGCAGGTGGATGCTGGTCTGTCCCACTCCTGTGCTGACCCTTAGTTGTGTTTGTAGAAATTGCAGTATGCTGCTCTGAGGCAGCCCTGAGGCCTGAAGAGATCCCCCCTCAGTAGATGATAACCACTGCAGCTGAGTTGTCCTTGGTGGCAGCTTGCACCAGCTGAGCACTGCCCTCAAATCCTCACCCCAGCCCTAAGTCATATGCCCAAGCCCCTGATAATGACCAGAACAGGAGCTGAGAGGTGCTAAGTGAGTCCCAGGGCTCTTTGTACAGTTGCTTCCAATGCATGTGTGGGGCTGTGCTCCTACGGAGGACTATTAATTAGTGGTTTTGTTTACATCTCTTAATGATTAAGCTCATTATTGTGCTCCCTGTTGTATTAACCTTCGCAGAGGAGTTGTGTAATTGGGAGCATCTGTTGTTGAAAGTAATTTCCTTGACGTTTTTCAAGAGTGCCTGGTGGATCCAAGCTGTGCCACCTTCACCAGGATCTCTGCTACATCCTGAGATCCACTCCATGGACTTTAGTTAAAAGACAAGAAAGAACCAACCTGGTCTTGTGGGTGGGACTGATCATCATATTAAAGAAATGAGGGCCATGATGGGGGCTTTTCTAAATAATTCTGCTGGTAAGCTCTGCCTCCCTCAGCTTGGTGGAAACAACTGCAACTCCAAACTAGAGGGATCTTAGAGACTCTTCAAAGGGTCCAATATTTCTGCTTTGGGCAGGGACAGCTTCCACTAGACCACGGTGTTCAGGGCCCCATCCAACCTTGCCTAGAACACTTCCAGGGATGAGGCGTCCACAATTTCTCTGGCAACGTAGACCCAATGGAGTGCATTTCCCTCATTTTGTTATTGATTTTTTTCAAACTAGTAGTAACAGTAGAAAATAATTTGCAATGGTGGGGGCCCTGCACAAGCCCACTCTGCAAAAGGCACGTGCCTGCAGTAGGGAAGCCTTTGCCCTGCAAACCTCCTGGCATTACCTGCTCCAACCCTGGCATTGCCTGCCCCAACCCTGGCATTGCAGCACTTCCCACACTGAGGGGTTTGTAAAGGACACTGCTCCCTGGTGAAGGGGAAAGGTGCTAATCCCGAGGAGGAGAGGATTGCTTCATCTTTCATCTCTGCCAGCTGTCAGCGCGTGTGTTGGAGGAGATGTGTTTAGGTGGGCTGAGCACTCAGCAGTCACACGTTTGTGCCCCTCCTTTTCCCATCTTCACACGTGCTGGGGAGGGGTGTTGTTGGCAGTTTAAACCCCCAGAGCATCCACGTTTACAAGGTTATTGTCTTTCTCTTCCATTTTTGGGTGCGTGTGCCTCCCTCCGACACGGCAGGACCAACAAAGGAAGGGATATCAAGACCATCAAGTCTCTCCGTGTGCTGCGGGTCTTGAGGCCTCTGAAAACCATTAAGCGGCTGCCCAAGCTGAAGGTAACAACCCTGTCTCCTGCCTTACACCTGTCTTCTCCTGCATGGAATGGTGGGTCAGGGACCATGTGCATTGATTTGCTCATGAGCAATGATGAACAAGTTGTTTTCAAAGCTTTTGGTGGGCTCTAGGAGCACTGTTTTTAACCACAGCTCCCTTTGGGGCACTTCATATCTGGAGTTGCAATGAGTTATTAAAAACAGGCCTGGATGTCTGCAAGGTGTCAGAGGTAGTTCCTCTTGAGTGGACACAAGGCAGCAAAACCCAGGTGCTGCCCTGGTTTTGGAAAGCTCAAATCTCTTTCCAAAGTTCATGATACTCTTCTCTTGAGCAGCTTGCAAACAACTTGGGAGTTTGTGTGCTGTGCTGTCATGGTGTTGCACTGGAGGGAGATTTCCTATCTCAAAAGTGGGATTGTTCCTGTGGCGCAGGTAATTATGGATTTTCCTACTTTAGCCGATGGGCTATGGAACTGTGACACAGGAAGAAACCAAAGAAGCCCCGTTTTTTTACTTACAAGTGGTTATTTGACTGATGAATGAGACTCAGGGTGGCACCCCAGAAACATGGGGTTTGATCCCTGCTTTTCTTACTGATCAATGGATGGATTTCAGCCTATGTCAGTTCGTTTCTGGAAATGCCTGTCTCCACCATGAAACAGGGATAAGGATATTCCTCACTAAAAGTGTTATGAGGATTAGGGCTGAGAGCACTAAGGGAGGTGCCACTGTTGCAGGCAAAAGTATTTGTTCTGCATCGGGGTGATGGAAAACAATGAAGCGTTTACTAATTGGTCTTGAGTGCTGCTAATTGCATCATTAGGATGGTCCCCTGTCGGCTACCCCGGTTGCCGAGAACACTGAGGATACAAACATCCATCCCTGGTGCTGTCTCAGGGGCTGCGTGTGTGCTGTGGGTACTCTGGGCATTAACCTCATTCGTAAAAGAGCTTCTTGCCTGGGGAAAGGCCCAGCTTTTTCCTCCTTTCCCCACCAGGAGTGGGAAATGCCTTTCCACGTGATACCCTGATTTTGGTCCTGCCCTTTGCTGGGTCTGTGGGTTCCCCAAGGTGAGCTCTGCCCTCTCCTGCAGGCTGTCTTCGACTGCGTCGTGACGTCCCTCAAGAATGTGTTCAACATCCTCATTGTCTACAAGCTCTTCATGTTCATCTTTGCCGTCATCGCCGTCCAGCTCTTCAAGGGGAAGTTTTTCTATTGCACTGACAGCTCTAAGGACACGCAGAAGGACTGCATGTAGGTAACCTGTTGAGTAGGTCCGATGCTGCTTGACACCTCTGGCAAGGGCAGGGTGCTGAGTAATGTCTGCTGTGGTTCCCAGTTAAGTCCATGGTCATGACTCACTTTTGGCTGTATCTCTTGAGGTGGATGGCCTAGGCTGAGCCCTGTCCCCTTTGCTGTGTCAGCACAGGGTATCACCTATCCTTCCATGGGATGCAGAGTCCCTTAGTTTGCTCCTCTTCCTTCCTCCTCCTCTCTTCTCTTTTGCTTTCACTTTCTCTTCTTCCCCCCACTGCGCACACATACTGCCCCCAGAGCTTAAACCCACTGTCCCATAGTCTGGCAGCACAAAAAACAAGGTCACTGCTCTCTCCCAACCTTGCAGAGGAAACTATGTGGACCATGAGAAGAACAAGATGGAGGTGAAATGCCGGGAATGGAAACGTCATGAGTTTCACTATGACAATATCATCTGGGCTTTGCTCACCCTGTTCACTGTCTCCACTGGCGAGGGTTGGCCCCAGTGAGTATTCTGCTCTGTCTGTCCCCTTGAATGAGTGTGATCCTATCTCTGTTGTATCCCAAGTACAACTGAGAGGAACTGCTGGGCAAGAAGGAGGGGAGAAATGATGACAAATTATATCAGGACAAAAGAGCTTTTTAGCCCCCCCTATGAGGGCTGGGACTGTGTCTAGGGTTAGCTTCTTCCTTACAGAGTGAATAATGGGGAATCCCTTCTCCTGTGTGGCCCTAAGATATATTTTAGGTCAATATTAGAGATAACAATAGGACTAGACATCTCTACATGCTCATGTGAGCTTAGGCAATATTTTTCTCTGTCTACAGAGCACAGGAAAATCCATTTTTTATCGGGGCACAGGCAAAGCACTGTAAAACAAGCTGTAGCTACTTAGATGAGTTGTCCTTGAAAGCAGATTAGAACAGAGCTTTATCTTGTTGTACAAGCATGGACTGACAGGGCTGGCTGCACAGGGCAGGTCCTGTAGGAAGTGCCCTGTGGTGGCAGTCCTGATGGACATACCTCTGGTTGCTTTTCTTCACCTGTCTGCCCACAGGGTGCTGCAGCATTCGGTGGATGTTACCGAGGAGGACCGTGGGCCCAGCCGCAGCAACCGCATGGAGATGTCCATTTTTTATGTCGTCTATTTTGTGGTCTTCCCTTTCTTCTTTGTGAACATTTTTGTGGCTCTCATCATCATTACGTTCCAAGAGCAAGGAGACAAAATGATGGAGGAGTGCAGTCTGGAGAAGAATGAGGTATGGCCTGGGGAGGGGGAAAGAGGACATTTCCATGGGTTTTTTGCAGTTTGGGAGCTTGGAGCTCCTATGAGCCACCTGCCTTTCATAAAGGAAAGCAATGTGGCAGCCGTATGTTTCCATTGGCCAGGGTGTGATACACGTTGTTTTGTTCCAGAGGGCCTGCATTGATTTTGCCATCAGCGCCAAGCCCCTCACGCGGTACATGCCCCAGAACCGACACACCTTCCAGTACCGTGTCTGGCACTTTGTGGTATCCCCATCCTTTGAGTACACCATCATGGCCATGATAGCACTGAACACCGTGGTGCTGATGATGAAGGTGAGCTGTTAAGAGTGACCCTGTCCTGTTTGGAGCAGTGGGGAGAAGGAGGAAAGAAAAAAAAATCCACTTTAGTACAGTGGTGAGTGTCCCTGCCTCTCACGCAGGAGACTGGGGGTTCAATTCCCTGATGGGGAGGCAGTGGTGCTATTTAAGAGTTGGACTCGATGATCCTTGTGGATCCCTTCCAACTCAGAATATTCTGTGATTCTGTAATCAGTCAGGATGGGACCAGAGGGTATTTTGCTTGTGGAGATGCTTTGAGGCAGAGTCTGACCACGTATAGTTACTTGGAACACCACATGTCCCAGACTGGAGGTGTCATCTTTTCTAAAGGAGTGACCCAAATGATCTGGATCTCTTAGCTGTCACAGGCAGATCTGATTTACTGTCTGACTCCTCCTTAGAAGGAGTGGTGGCTGTCCTGGGAAATGGGTGGAGAGGGTAAGGAGAAGGTGTCCTTGAGGCCCCCAGGGCAAGGAACATGGACCACCACAGGTCTGTCCTGGGAGATGGGTGGAGAAAGGAAGGAAGTCTTAAGGCAGGTAGGGCAATTAACATGGACCACCTCAGGTGTGTGCTGGGACAGTCATCAGCCAAGAGGTGTGCAGGCCCTCTCCTTGCTAGCAGTGTCTCTGTTTCCATCAGTACTACTCTGCTCCCTACACCTATGAGCTGGCTCTGAAGTACCTGAACATCGCCTTCACCATGGTGTTTTCCTTGGAGTGCGTCCTCAAGATCATTGCTTTCGGCTTCCTGGTGAGTGGCTGCTCCTGTTCTTCACAAGAATGTTAATTCGGCAGTGGCCAGATCACAGAGGAAAGGTGTTAATAATGTGAGAGTGTTGCTACTTATTTATTTTGGATCTTGGCATGAGAGTTGTTTTTAGGCTGGATTTGCTCCTTCGGCTCTCATTACACTTCCCACTGCTGGATGCTGCTGGAGGAAGCCACACTGCTGCTTTACTTTTTGCCTTGTTTCTGCTGTACTCTGGTGCCCGGGCCATGTATGAGCTGTGCCAGTGCTCTGGTGAGGCCAACTGCTGCTGCACAAGTTGGTGACTGTAGTCCCTTGTACCTGGGAGTTAAGGGGTACTGGTGCCCTTCTGTCCTTGGGCTGTGTCAGTTGGATCAGATCTGAGCAGCAGTGGGACCTCTCTGCCAGATTCATAGTCCTCAAGTCCCCCAGCTGCTCATTTAGGATTTGAAACCATGGGCTGCCTTTTCTCCAGCGACTCTTTGCTGCTTATGGGACATGAGGTCCACTCGCAGGGGGGCTTTTAGCCACCCTCCTTTCTCCAATTAACCCAGTCATGGTCACATTTGGTCTTGCACCAGCAGCTGCACAAATAGGAGGGGCTGAGGTGGGTCCAGGTACCCATGAAGAGGAGAGCAAAGCAGCCTCCTGGCTGTGAGAGTCAGCGTGATGTGCTGTTACAACCTGATCTGGGCTTTCTGTGGCAATGTTTTCCACTCCCATTTACCAGAGTGGCCTGTTGGATGCATGAATCATCTCCCAGGAGAAGCTGCTTGCTGAAAACATACTCAGGTCTGCCACTGTCTCAGACACAGGATGGTATTCCGGACCGTGGCTGCATACAAATGGGCTGGAAGGTCTCCACTGTTCTCCATGAGACGCTTTGGCCTGTGGCCCAGCGCCCTTCAAACCTGCCATCTCCAAGCTCAGATGTTCCCTCTCTCCTTCCTTTTGCAGAATTATTTCCGGGATACCTGGAACATCTTTGACTTCATCACTGTCATCGGTAGCATTACGGAGATCATCCTGACAGACACCAAGGTGAGGGCAGGGGCTGGGAGCAGTGGGGTGTAGCATGGCCCTGGGGGTTCCCACCTCCCTCTGACCCTCTCATGTCCTCCCAGCTGGTGAACACCAGCAGTTTCAACATGAGCTTCCTGAAGCTTTTCCGGGCTGCTCGGCTCATCAAGCTGCTCCGCCAGGGTTACACCATCCGCATCCTGCTCTGGACATTCGTGCAGTCCTTCAAGGTAAGTCTCATGTGCCCTGGTCTCCTCCCAGGCCACAGTGATGTGGTGCTGCTCCCAAATACAGGCTGTTCCCAAGGTCTTGTTGTCTCGTAGGAGAGATGGATAGGCACAGCTTACCTGCCCACTGTGTTTTTTGTACTCCTCTGGAGCTGGACCTGTGATAAATGAGATGACTCATCTGTTTCTCTTGCAGGCACTCCCCTATGTCTGCCTCCTGATCGCCATGCTTTTCTTCATCTATGCCATCATTGGGATGCAGGTGAGCACAGACATCTCCATGTGCATCCCTCTGGCACGGATAGGCTGCACCGGCGTGTCCTCAGTGTTACACGCAGGAGCAAGCCTTGTGTCTGCTGTCATTGCTTCTCTCAGTCACAATGTCCAGGAAGGTCCCAAGGGTGGGACAGCTTCCTTAGGAACTCCAGATCCACAAACCCTGGAGAAACTGCCATGAGCTTGTTCAGTCAGCTTGAATTTGTTCACTCTACAGCTACCTTCCCAAGTTGGACCTTTGGAGATGTGCCTTTGGGGACTCAGCTGGGGATCCTGTGTGGTGGCTGCTTGCAGATTTCCACCTCTTTGTTTAGAAATTACACCCTGTCTCCAACTAGCCAGACCTCAGGGACTGATGCCTGAGAGATCTGATGAGCAGCCTTCTGTTGTTCCCGTTTGAATGGCTGGCATTCCCTGCACCCTATCATCCACTTTGTCCCTCCATGGAAGGTTTATGTTGTAGCTATACCACCGATGGTCTGCTTAGGCACTCATGCTTTAGGGACCTTGTGATGACCTATCAGCTGGTGGGAGCTCTGCAGAGCATAGGAAGACATCAGCTTTCCAGCCTCCAGCTGGTAAATAAGAGGCACGTGAACTAAAACCCCCCGCTCCACACGTGCCGCAGGGCTGGCTCACTTCTGTGATGACTAAATCCCACGCTGAAGATCTGACAAAGCATCTTCGACGACGAACATTGGGTATGTGGAGCTGCCTGATGAGCTGTAGCAGTACCCAGTGTCTGACATGCACAGCCAGGACAGGCAGATTTTTTTGGGGGGGTGGGGGCCCAACTTGTGCTGCTTGGCAGCACTGTTGTTTAGGATCTTCCACCCCCTCTCTCCCGCCCTGAGTCCCGTGGCTGGTTTTTGCTGCTCTGTCCTACACATCTCAGCACTGGCTCCAGGTGTTCTCCATGCTACACAGCCGCCATCTGACTCAGACCCCCTTCCCTGCTGTGTGGTAGTATTTGACTTATTTTTTTTTTTTTTAACACCATTGTGAACAAATCCCCAAGCAGTAAAGTCTGTGGGCGTTATTTGAGCAAAATAGCTGGAGGCAGAAAATATTCTACAATTACGCATTCCAAAAAACCTGTACAGGGAAAAAATACTCTTCAGTTGGTGTATTTTTAGGTTCAGGGGAAAGGGGAATAAATATTTAACAGTAATAACAGCACATTTTTCCTATTGGAGGCACTTTAAGACTGTTCGTTATGTATTTCCATGGCCTTGGCAGTGGGTCATTATTAGACTGTTGTCCGTGTTTGTGGCTTTGTTATCTCTTTTTGCCATGGGTATGGTAGTCTGGCTATCCATGTTGGGTTTGTCTGTCCCTTCCTCCCAGTGCCCTTCCCCACTCTGTTTGCACTGCTGTGCCTGACCCCAGTATCGTTGACCATTTCTCCACCAAGGGAAGAACTTCTGGGAATTTCCAGAACTGTGACCCAGCACCCACCTGGCATGGTGGGACTTTGACCCTGTACTTCCAGTGTACTTGGGATTGCCAGGTGCCTGCCATATCGTGCTCGATGTCATCCGTAGCACAGTGGAGGGATGGATGTGGAGCAATTGGACTCGACTGATCCCAGGTCCTCCACGCTCCTGTTTCCATGGTAGCTCAGCCTCTTGCAGCCTTTGCCACCCACTGCAAATCCCTGCCAAGGAGAGGAGAGTCTCTTTCCCCGATGGCTGCTTGGCAGCAGCTCCTTGGCATGCTGGCTGTGCACCAGCCTGTGTTTGCTGGGGTACTTTTTGTGGATTCAGAGTCATAGAATAGTTTGGGTTGGAAGAGACTTTAAAGGTCATCTTGTCCCACCCCATGGCAAGAACATCTTCAACTAGATCAGAGCCCTGTCCAACTTGGCCTTGAATGCTTTCAGGGATGGGAATGTGAATACGAAGGAGACGAAGTCTTGCCTAAAGAGCTGAGCTATTTTTCCCCGTCACATAGGTTTTTGGCAATATCAAACTAGATGAGGAAAGCCACATTAACCGACACAACAACTTCCGCAGCTTCCTGGGCTCCCTCATGCTCCTCTTCAGGTAAGCAGACACAGAAAACGCTCCTCTGCACTCCAGATATGTTTGATTTGGGTAGTGGGTTGCACAGCTCCTTGTGAGGTTTCTACTGGGGGCATCCTGCCCCAACTCCATCCTGTGCCACCATGAGCTGCTGAGCATGGCTGTGTTGGCACAGGAGTGCCACGGGAGAGGCATGGCAGGAGATCATGCTGTCCTGCCTGGAGGGCAAGGGCTGTGAGCCGGACACAACGGCGACATCGGGCCAGAATGAGAACGAGCGCTGCGGCACCGACCTGGCCTACGTTTACTTCGTCTCCTTCATCTTCTTCTGCTCCTTCCTGGTGAGTTACTTCCCCTGAGAGCCCTGGGTATCCCCCTTGTCAGCACCCCAGCCATGGAGTCATCTTCCATCACCTTCACACAATCACTCTTCCTTCTCTCTTCCTTCCTTTCTCTGCTCCCTATTCCCCCCTCCCCCTTTCCTTTTTCTCTGCCTTTTTCCCTTTTATTTAGATGCTCAACCTGTTTGTGGCAGTCATCATGGACAATTTTGAATACCTGACACGGGATTCTTCCATCCTGGGACCTCACCATCTAGATGAGTTTGTCCGGATCTGGGCAGAGTATGACAGAGCAGCGTGGTATGTAGCCAGCTCCTTCTCTCCTGAGCAACCTCTCAGAGCTGGTTTTAAATGAGCATCTCTGTGTTCTGCTGCTGGAATTGTCAGTGATGCCTGGGATGGTCAGGGATGGGCTGCTGTCACCCATTGTTTTTACTAGGACAGAAGCTGGTTCCTACAGTGGCTGATGGCACAGGCGTCTTGGGTGATGTTCATGGTTTGCCATGGTGCTTATGCTGAGCACTGGAGGTCTCTTCCCTCCCTCTCCTCCCCTCTCAGCCTCATTCCCTGTCCCCATGCACCAGCTGGGTGCCTCTGCCCTGAGACTGCCTCCATCACATGATCCCCAGCACCCACAGCTCCCCCTCAGAGCAGGGCTGAGCAGGACTCATTCCCAGCCATGGGGAGATGCTGGGGGTCTGCTGAGCTCCTGCCAAGCCACCTGCAGAGGACCTTGCTTGGAGTGTATTTGGGGAACTCAGTTCCTGTGTTGGCCAGGCCACTCACCTCTCTAGAGATGACAGGACTTTGTTTTCTGTATTCCTGCCTTGCTGATGAGGACACCAGGTGAACAGGGCTCCTGTTTGCAGGCAGCAGCCTGTTCCCAGCAATGGGATGGACTCACAATGGCTGTACATACCCTGGGTGGCCAGACTTCGGCTGTGTTTCTGCTGCTGCAGAGGACTTGCTCTTTGCTGCTCCTCCTCCTAGGATGGTCTAAGCATCCCTAGTGCAATAGGGAGCCCTTGGCAGCTCTGGGAGCATGTTTGCCCTTCACTCAGATCCAGCACCATGAAGGTGCCTTGTGTGGCATCTTCCTCCCTCCTTCAGCCCAGGGACAGTCTCTCTGGAGCCATGACCTACTACTACTGCTGTAGAGTGTGGGTCATCTTAGCTCAAGAGCCCTTGGCAGCAACACGTGTTCCCTTGGGAGACTCTTTGCCTCCACTGTTAATGTCTGGCCCCTCAAGAGACCAGCCCCAGCCAAGATACTTTTTTAAGTCTCTAATATTGGCTCCTAGTGAAAAGAGAGGAGGTGAGAGCAGTGAAACACCCAGCTCTGCTCAGGGTGGGTCATCCCACCTGTGGCTCTTGGAAAGGGTTTCTTCACACCAGACACTTCATTCACTCTTGCCCCCCATGTTGGTGGCCTCATTCTCCAGGACAGTCACAGTAAAATCATGTCTAGGCTGTTCTATCCGTGCCATATGCCCCTCTGGTTTCTGAGCAAGCCATGCTATTTTTTCATGATATGTAGCCAGTGCTTAGGGGATATGCACAGGAGCTGGTGGTGCAGGGCCTGTCAGGGCATCCCTGGCCCCCAGTGCTGGGTGGGGAATGGGTGAGTACATCCAAATGGGTTCCACTGCCTGAGTGGGACAGCAGTTCTGCATCCTGACACCAGGACCATCACATATCTCATGGGGAGAACACCCAATTCTAGGGGGGCTCAGGGTTGGGATTTGTCCAGATGGTTGACTTCTGCTGGGTTCTCCATCTCTGGCCAGCGATGGAGAGGGGATGGGATAAGAGCAAGGAGAAACCAGCGGCAAAGGCACAGCATAGGACAGTAAGCTGTTCTTTGCCTCCTCGCATGGTTTCCCTCCAAGCTTGTCTAAGGATGCCCATGAGGCTGCAGCATGCTGCACCTCAGCACTTCCACCCCACACAGTCCCGCTTCCCAAAGGGCTCTGGTCTGGAGCAGAGCTGCGAGCTCAGCATCCAACAGCCCCTGCACCCTCTCCTGCCAGCTCTCTGCCTCTACTGCTTTGATATTTCAGCAGGAAATACCAGCAGGTGCAGGAGGATATGAGCTATATCCTGTGATGACTGCACCAGGGCTGGGGAGATGTGCTTCTGTGGGTGAGAAGGGGTGTGTGTAGGGGAAGGTTTGCTTCTAATAATGTGTACCCTTGGCAGAGTGTGGTCTGGTGGTTGGAGCACAGGTCTGGACTGCGAGAGACCCAGGCGCTAGTGCCACAGCCACCAGCTGGTCACATTATATCTCCCCTTCTCAGCTTCCCCAGATACTGGAGACACAAGTGACTCAGCTGCCAATCTTCTCAGGACCTTGTGAGGCCCAGAGAGTTGGCCATGCGAGGGCAGGGTCTCTGGTGATGTGGTGGGGCACAACTCCATCAAAAGGACTCGTGGTGGCTAGAATCCAACCAAGCTGTAGGTCCACCCTTTCTAAGATCCCAGCCCTCTCCCCCCCAGGGGTCAGGGGCACAACAAGGAAGGGTGATGGGGGAGTGTTCACCACCAAAACTGTCCTCCAGGGTGAAGACTGGACAGTGTGAGGAGATACGAGCTGACTCTTGATGGAGAAGGCAGTAGCTGATGCTCACAGCTTTCCCCTCTCTGGGTCTAACAGAGCCAGAAGGAGAAGAGCTGTACACCCCTGGGGGTTTTGCCCCACAGGTGGCCCCAGCATTCCCCAGTTAAGCTCTCCATCCTCCCCTCCACCCTCTCAGTCTATTAACCCACCTGTGCTTCCTTTGCAGCGGCAGGATCTCGTATAAGGATATGTACAAATTAGTACGGGTGATCTCGCCTCCTCTGGGCCTAGGAGAGAACTGCCCCTACAGGGTGGCGTGCAAGGTTTGCCTCCCAGTCCTCCGCCACAACCTGGCCACGGGACGCACCATCCACCCTTCCTTCCCCCCCTCCCCACCGCTCCACCACCACCGCGCCTCCCCAGGGAACCCTGACGTTGCTTTCCTTCGAGTTTAAAGAGGTCTGCTGCCTCCCAGAGCCAGCAGCTGTTCCCCTCGAGGGGAGGCATGAGTGGGGCCAGGGGGGGCTCAGAGCCTCCCAGGGTGGGTTTTGACAAATTGTGTCCCCCAGCCAGTCCCCCGCCCCAGTTCCACCCTGAAGGGTGCCAGGACAAATCCCACCATCCCCACTCAGGTTCTCAAAGTACCTCACACGGGATGAGGAAGTTTCTGGGGGGCTTAGATGTGGTTTACTCCTGGGAAGGGAAAGGAGGAGCAAAGGCATGAGGATGTTGGGGACTTAGCTCCTGTTTTGGAGAGGGAGGGCTGGAGGGAGGATGGGGAGGCCAAGGTGACCCTTCTCCTTGGGGGTGCTGTGCTGTACCCAACAGATCCTTTCTCAAGTGTGGCACTTTGGAGGACAACCAGCCATGTCTCTGGGGAGCAGGACTCTTGCTAGCCTTGCTGAAACTGCCTGGGAGGTGGTGACACCAAGGCACATCTCCAGAGCTGAACAGCTTCTCTCCCTCAGCCTGCGCCAAACTCCCTGCTGCTGGTCATGAGTCCACAGCAGTGATTTGGACAACTTGTCCCTCTGACTTGCATTTTTTTTCTTTTTTTTTTTTAAATTTTACTTTGGGGTGACAACTGAGCAAAAGCCTGCACCTGCCACTTTCTCTGAAGTGCCACAACTGGTGTCCATGGCATGAAAGAATGAATTGCAGACCTTGCTCTTCCTTCTGCATCCCCCACAACATCTCAGGTGTACAAAGGAAGTTCAGATGCGTCTGGCTTTTGATCTTGGCTCTATAGAGGAAGATAATTCCTTCGTGCAGTACATCCTTCTCAAAATATCAGAAAGGCTTCTTCCAGCCAACATGCCTGGGACAGGTCTGTCACCCTCCACAGCTGGATGTTCGGATGATGCTCCACCAGAGGCAAAGCAGAGCAAGCAAGACAAGGCCTGGATGCTCAGTCATTAGAAAGAGTTACTTAGAAACAGAAAAATCTTGCAAGGACCACAGATGGCTCATCTGCTCCAGGAAGAGCTCCTTGAAGTCTTTCTGCTCTTCTCTGTTGTGTCCCTGGCAAAGAGGTTTGCTGAGGACTTCTGCTCAGGTACCTGCAGACAGAAGACATCTTTGGGATGAGTTAGTCTTTTTCATTTTCTGCCAGTGGAACCCTGTTGATGCTGGCGTCCTAAGCTGGATCACCTGATGTTCAGAAGGATACCTGTAATGCTTCCTAGGAAGAGTCAGCTCTGGAGAAATCTGGGATTTCTGCTCACCCTGGGATGGACAGAGCAGTGGAGGTGGAGGCAAAGAGTACTGGGAATAGCTTCTGTTGTCATGTGAGGGAGACCATCCCCATCTCTTTCCTGTATTACCTTGGTCTCCTCCTCTCTGTGTGTGAGGTATTTCAAGGACACAGGAGCTTTTCCTTTTCAGGAATTCCTACTGCCCTGGAACAATTCCCAAAAGGCAGCTGATGAAGAAAATCCACATGGCTGTTGCATCTTGCCAACATGGTCCAGATCCCAAAATGCAACCCAGCTCACACACCTTTCAGTTCAATCAGCCTGTCTGGCCTGTCGGGAGAATGCTCCACAAATTATGTCCCTGTGGACATCACCTATTCCTGAATCTACTCTTGCATCACTTGCTGTTCTGGTGCTCTCTTCCTAACAGCCTCATATAGCACTGTAGTTATTCCCTAACCACAGGAGGACAGATGTCCCCGATTTCTTCCTCTGTCACTCCCAGGGTTCTCTGAGGATCACAGCTGAGCCATTAGTACCCAGTGGTTTGACAGACCACCTTGTGCTATAGTGACGCTGTCCAGACATGGGTAGATGGGTCAGCTCTTGAATCAAGGATGAGCATGTTCTTGGACCAGCTCTTGGGAGCCATCCTATTCAAACGGATGTCATTCCATGTGCCTGCCTATGTGTCACCCCGTGGGGAAGTGGTTTCTGAGCATGGCTCTGCTGCTTTAATAATCTCTGCTCTGAGGAGCAGCAAAGTGTGCAGTTGTTGTGTGGTCCTTCTTGGTTACTGATACAAACTCTTCACAGGAATCCATTCCCCCTTCCTTGTGCTGAGAATCTCAGTATGAAGGACAGTGCCTGTTGTGTGCTGGATACCCTAAAATCCCCCCTACCAGAAGAGTTGAAGATTGTGGTCTTGTTTCCTTATAGCACTAAATTCATGCATGAAAATTTTGAAGTCATCTCTTCTTCAGACAGCTTGAGTTGATGTCTGCTTACAGACTCCTGGACCTGGATACTTCCACTTGATCATTCCACTTAATATGCTGCAGTGTTTTTATCAATCCCCTTTCCACCCACTGAAGTGTGTCGGGTCTCAAAGGGGATGGTTCACCCTGTCCCGTACCTGTACCCCAAACAGCTCCTGTTGAGGGATATCACCATCTCTAGTGCACATCTGAACTCTCAGAACTTATCTTGGTGGGGCCTTTTTGGCCAGGGGTCTGCTTCCAAAACACAGGTACTCTCTGAGAAGATACGTTCTCCCTTTTGCACACAGCTCTGAACACATTCTAGGAAGAAACAAAGATCCTGTGGAGGTGCTTAATTTTTCAGCAGTGTCCTCTCTCCCAGGCCACCCCAGCTGAGCTGGGCTCCTCTCCAGCAGCATCCTCCCTGCCCAGCTGTAAGGATCAATACCTTTGTCATTGTGAGGTTAACTATCCCAAAACTTGCAGTGCAGGACAGAAGCCTGGCACAAGGGGAAGAAGTGGCTTGAGCCCAGGATCCCTGGAAAATGTGGATGTGCAGAGAGGGAGACACAGTCCAAATATCTCAGCCTGGCAGAGGGCTCGAGGCATTACCAGGTGGCCCATTTTTGGTAGCGTTCCTCACTGTAGCAACCCTAGTAGGCAGGTCCTTATGGAGCAGAGGAGCACAAGGTGGGAGTCCGCCCTAACTGCCTCCCTTGGGAAACCCAAACGAACCCCCATGTTGGAAGGCCCAAACAGCTGCCTCTGCTGAGACTCTTTAAACTCCAACCTGGTGGAACTTGCAGCCGCATGTGGGAGAGAGCCAGGGCGGGAGCATGGCATGTACAACTTTTCCTCCCGGTTTTGTTTTTTCAGCCGATTCAGCATGCCTTTTGCACTGGTGCATGGTGGGAAAGTGGTCCATCCACAGAGCCAGACGGAAGCAACTGGGCATCTTCCTTTGACAAGTGACCCTGGCCCACTGCCTTCTATGCAAGATGCTGCCTCCCAATTGCATAGACCCCCACGAGCTGGGGATACACAGCCTTCTGGCTATGGGTTAGGTGGCCGTGCAAAGCAATACCCAGGCCCTCCCCCCCACCCCACCCAGGAGGGAAGACGCTACAGAGGCCACAGAGCACTGCGGTGCAAACCACCAATACCTCCAATAACCCATGGCTCGAGTGCCGTGTATCTGATTTATACCACTCGCACACAGCCCTGGAACCTGTGGGACAAGGTGGGGGCTGCTGGAGGGCTTAGGAAAGGGGTTGAGACCAGAGGAGGAGTCCCAGACTGGTAGCGAGGCAGGCGCTTGAGGCCAGCAGCAGAGAGGAGAGGGGTGAGTTGCTTTCTGCCAGCATTCCTGGGTCTGTGTGAGCAGTGCTATAAATCCACATCAGGACAGTCTCTCATGTATGATTTGCCTTGATTAACGGGTTTCCTATTCTTTTCCTGTTTGTCCGTTTGTTTTTTTTTTCTCTCCTGTTTTCCTGTACTATTTTTTGTTTGTATGTTTTTCTGCTCTCTGGGAATGCCTCCTCTCTCTCTGCATCTCCCTCCCTCCCCTTCCCCCTCCATGAGCAGTGGCCGAATCCATTACACTGAGATGTATGAAATGCTGACTCTTATGTCACCACCACTAGGCCTCGGCAAGAGATGTCCTTCCAAAGTGGCCTATAAGGTAGATCAACCCTTCCTTCTATGGGGGTCAGAGCCGAGCAGGAGCCGGGGCTCGAGGGACCGGCGGGAGGTGGGACTGAGGGAGCCGGGGAGGTGTTGGGGTGTCCAACATGTGCTTGGCTCACTCCTGGGGAGCCTGGTGTGCTCAGAAGAGTCCAGGCCATGTTGGCTGGTCTCCACTGCCCACGTGTGTGACACTGCCGTGGTCACTCAGAGCTCCAGGACCCCAATGGAAGAGGAGGGGCAGGATCAGCAGTAGTGACGAAGTGGGAGGGCTGGAGGTGAGGTGGAGGAGCAACCCCGTAGCACAGCTAGGAAATTGAGATGTCCTTAGGAGCTCGCTGAACTGAGCTCATCCCCAGGGCTTGGAACTACCCTCATCCCAGCCAGCACAGAAGCCCATGGAGAAGGGAAGCAGGTGGGCAGCAAGGACAAATCCCTTAGGAGCAGCTGTACTCTGTGTGAGGAGACGGGTGCATCAGTGCAGGCTATCCCAAGGATGGCTTGTGCAAGGCAAAGTCACGTGCCTTCCAAAGGTGTCTCTGAGCTTTCCCACCTGAGCTGGCGGCTGACAGTCAGCTCACAGCACAGGCACAGTGTATTCCTGGCTGTGTAGTCATGGAGCAGGAGCACAGGAAGCCCTGAAGGATGTGGAGTGGGAGCTGCATGGCTTTGCTGACAGCAGCATCTGCTGGGACAAGACCCAGAGCTATGGGGCAGTTTGTTGTCCAGGTCAGGAGCAAATGGAAGCTTTTATGGGCACAGGCTGCTGCCCACAGCCCCTTCAGCAGCGCTCAGGGCTAGCATGGGGGGATTCCTGCACACTTCCAAACACGCTTCCACCCTCTCCAGCTTTCATTTGTTTACACAAGCACACATCCACATCATCATGCTGTTCCAGAAGAAAAAGGAAGGCATGAAGGCAGGGAAGGGACATGAGCAGCCAGGTGAAAAGGAAATGGGCAGGGAAGGGATGACCTAAGGTATTCACAAAGCAAAATATACTCTCTGGAAAGTGGATCTGGTCACTTTGGTTTGCACCCCGCCTGCCCAGGATGGAGAAGGAGCATGGCGTGTCTAACCTGCCTTGGTTGCCCTTTTCTCTTTCCTTCTGCACTTTTTCTACCGCCCCCCCCCCTTCCCTTCCCTTTCCCACCCTTGGATAATTTGGACCCCCTGCATGTGCTGGCAAACTTCATCTCTAAAAGACGCAAAAAGGGAGCGCCAGGATGTAGCATGCTAGAGGAATCCAGCCGATCTGACGTCCCTGAAGGTTAGGGACCCTCCTCTCCCCTGCCCCAGGTGGGAAGGGTTGAGAGCTGGAAAGCCAAACCACCTGCGAACGGAAACCTGAGCCCCCTCTCCCCCTCATATCTGCATCCCTGATGGATCAGGTGTGTCTTCCCAGAAGTGCCGGGAGATGTTACGGCAGCCCCGATGCCACGGGGAGGGGGGCTCAGGGGCCGTTCCTGGGGTGCAGGAGGAGCCCTGGAAGGCAGTGAGCCGGTGTCCTGGGGTGGAAGGAGCCGGGGGGGGGGGTGGGGGTGGTGGCAGGGTGATCCTTGCCCTTCTTTTTTGGCTGTGCTGTTTTGACACTCTTTGTTGCTTTTTTATTTTTTACTTCCCCCCCCCTTTTGTTTAATGTTTAATTTCTTTTCCTCCAGCCTGGTCGATGTGTTTTTCGATATTGTTTTCCGTCCGCTGTTTTCTTCTCTCTCTTGCGCAGAGACTGGTGCTGATGAACATGCCCGTGGCTGAGGACATGACGGTCCATTTTACCTCCACCTTGATGGCGCTGATACGCACGGCCTTGGATATCAAAATTGCCAAAGGTACCATCGGTGGGAGAGAGAGGGGACAGAGCCAGGAGGGCTGTGCATGGCACAGTGACCATCATCTTTTTGTAGAATCCTAGAGTGGCTTATGTTGGAAGAGACCTTAAAGATCATCTCGTTCCAACACCCCTGCCATGGGCAGGGACACCTTCCACTATCCCAGGTTGCTCCAAGCCCCGTCCAACCTGGTCTTGGACACTTCCAGGGATGGGGCAGCCACAGCTTCTCTGGGCAGCCTGTGCCAGGGCCTCACCACCCTCACCAGGAAGAATTTCTTCCCAATATCCAATCAAAATCTACCTTCTTTCAGTTTAAAAACATTTTCCCTATCACTGCTTGCCTTTGCCAGAAGTTCCTCTCTTTCTTTGGGCAGGCTGAGGACCTCACAGTCAATTTGGGGTTGGCTGCCTAGAGCCTGGTATATGGATGGAAGCAATCACCTTGAACAGGCAAATTTCTACCACTTTCTATTAAAAAAAATCTATTTCTTTAAGGCAGAGTGGGGAAATTTTTCACCAGAAGTTGTTTCTAGAGAGAAGAAACAGCTTGATGTCCACTGTGTAACAGAGGAGAGAGAAAAATTCCCCTTCATCCCCATGTACAAAACCAAGGAGGGAAAAGATGTGTGTGGCTTCTTAAGGCTGTGGGGAAAAGAAATCTCTCTCTCAAGGAAGATAAAATGTTCAGTGCAGGAAAACCTGCTTTGTTGTTGTTGCTGGAAAGGCTCTGATTCATCAGATCAAAAAATTCTGGCAGAAGTACGGCATTTTCAATAAAACATCCCCTAGGAACAGCTCAGCAATTGGAAGAAAACCTAGCCCAGGGCAAGATATTCAGCTGAAGCCCAGTGCTCAGACATCTCCTTACATCTTGAAACAATGGGTTCAAGCCCCTCTAGATAAAGCAGAGATTTGAACCCGGGTCTCCTACAGCTCACCTGAGTTGCCCCAGGCTCGGGTGTTTCCAGTTGATGCATGTTGACAGCTCCTGTTGAGGCTGGATCTTCCTAAGCTCAGCAAGCCCCTGCACCCCTGGCCAGAGAGCTCTGCTTTCCATGCACAGCCTCACCAAGCATTTAAGGATCTACCAAGTGGAGCTGCTCTTTCACCAGCACATGATCTGCTCACCAGAAAAGTGGGGCAGCAGCAGGTGTGTGTGGGCAGGAGTAGGATTGGAGCTGCAGAGACGGACCCAAGGCAAGCTTGAAGGTGGCAGGTTTGAGTGGGAGGGCAGGGGATGGGGGAGACGGAGGCACATATGGAAGGGATGGTAGGAAAGTTTCCCTGTGAGAGCAGGAGACCAGGCTCATTGATGCAGGATGGTCCTCCCAGCCCAGAGAGCTGGTTGCTGCTTGTGAACCTCACTTGGGGATAGCAAAGGGGGGGTAGTTGGACCCTGGTGCCAGGTCTTGATGTGTGTGTGCCATTTCCCCCCGCGCTCTTCAAGGTGGTGCAGATTGGCAGCAGTTAGACTCTGAGCTTCAGAAGGAGATCCTGACCATTTGGCCTCACCTGTCACAGAAGATGCTTGACCTGTTGGTACCCATGCCAAAACGTGAGTCTTGGGGGGGGTTGTTAATTGCTTTCAAATTATCATCATCCTCACAGCAACTTCTTTCCCAAGGGAAGGTAGGGACTAGTGAGACATACCTCCAGCTGGGACAAAAGTGGAAAAAGGGGTTGTTGCTACAGGATGGCTTCTGCCTTGCTCTGCCTGGCTGCTTGGGAACTCTCCTGAAGGACACACAGTTTGCAGGGATTGACTCCTGCCAAACCCAGAGTCTGATGTAAATCATCTGAAGCATATCAGGGAGGGAGGCGGAGCATCATTTGCGCTGTGCCATCTGACGATAGAATGAGGATGTGTGCTTTGGTGACTTAGGGTGATGATTTTGAGCCATTCCCATTCCTTTTATCTCTGTGAGTAGTGCCTGGGTGCTCAGCACTCTCTCCTTTGGAGCAGTGAGGAGAATCTGAGGGTCACCAGCGTATCCCACAGCAACGCTCTTCTTGAGATCCATAGTGGTGCCTTTAGACCTACTGTTTCCATTACAACACAAGTGTCTCCGCTTTGTCCCCTCTTATGCTCTCAGCCTCTGACTTGACTGTTGGGAAAATATATGCAGCCATGATGATCATGGATTACTACAAGCAGAGCAAAGCGAAGAAGCAGCGGCAGCAGCTGGAGGAGCAGGTGAGGCTCAGTGAGGGCACATGATGGGCAGGGTGGGGGTCTTCAGAGGACCCTCACTGCTTCCCACCAACTCCCATCAAACATGCAACCAGCTGCATGGGATGCAGCTGAGGGATGAAAATAGTGGTACAGGTTGGGGTTTGACAGCTACAAGGCACATGAATGTGCATCCTCCGTCGCTGACAGCGAACATGAGCACAATGTCCCCTTTCCAAGTGGTGGGAGTTTGGTTGGTGAAGTGCTGAATCTCCATCCACATTTCCTACAGGCTCAGCTTCTTTCTTTCTCCAATACAGAAAAATGCCCCCATGTTCCAGCGCATGGAGCCATCCTCATTGCCACAGGAGATCATCTCAAATGCGAAGGCTCTGCCATACCTCCAGCAAGACACCCTCTCAGGCCTGTGAGTATTGCCCTGAGAAGAGAGGTAGTCCTGTCACTCTTCTGTTTCCGAGGCCCTTGTTTTGTTCTTGGAGCTGGCACTGGGATGCACAGAGAGTTAAATTGCTGCTGAGAGCAGGGAAAACCCAGTCCCAGGCATGAAGCTTTTTCGGGATTCCAGATATGTGGTGTGCATCAGCATCACCAACAGCAGCGGAGGCGGCAAAGGGGGATGGCCAGAGGTCCGCATGGATGCTCTTCCTGCAGGACCATCTCAGTACTGAGTGCCAGCACTCTCACCTAGCAGGGTCTGGGATGGACCTGAGCCCCAGGAACTGTTGAGCAGTGGGTCCCTGGTTGTGCAGGGTTAGTGGGGGACCCCAGCACGCTGGCTGGTGGGAGTGAGAGAGTGGGAGTTGCTGGCACTGCACTTGGGATGTTCCTACTGCTGCTGTAGAACTTGAGGCACTAGTGTTCTCTCCTGCCTGGGCATCACTACAGCTCTCCAGGGAACATGAAGTTTGTTCTGGAGGTCTTGACAGCCTGGGGGGCAAGCACAGGGCTCCAGAGCTTTGAGCCACTGGAGAGACACTGCGCAGTGATGGCAGCACCTGGCTGGTGGCCTCCCTAAAGCTGGGCTGTCTTTGCAGGAGCAGTCGAAGTGGGTTCCCCTCGCTGAGCCCGCTCTCGCCACAGGAGATCTTCCAGTTGGCATGCATGGATCCAGCCCAAGAGCAGTTCCAGGAGCACCAGTCTCTGGTAAAGTCATGCACTGCCTGGCAGGCACTCACCTGTGGTCCCAGAGAGGATGCTGGAGGGCATGGGGAGGTGTGGGGAGTGAGCAGAGCACAGGGATGGCAGCTACTGGGTTATGCATAGATCCAAAACGGGACAAAGGTCCCCAGGTGTGCTCCAGCTGAGGCTCTCCCCCTTGCCTCTGGCATTGGGGACACAACCATCCCTGGGCCAGGCAGCAGCAAGTGCTTTTGGGGCAAGAGCTGTGACCGGGGTCCGGTGTCCTGCAGTAAAATGTCCTTCTTTTCACAGGCTGCTCTTTTTTCCACTGAGCGCTCATTTCAGTGGGTTACCCCGTGCTGAGTGATGGTATCTGATGTTTTCGGATTCATGTTCATTTTGTTGTCAGTGGTGGTGTCCCCAGTCCCAAACCAAGCTGTCAATCTGTCTCCAATGGGAGCACACCCCTCCGGCCCCACAGACATGCCGGCCTGTCTGTCTGTGTGTGTATATATATACATATCTCTATATATCTCTCCATGTCTGTGTGTGCACTCGTGCACCACCCGACACTGTCAGACGCAGTGTTGTACCACTGTGCATCTCCAGCCCGGTCTGTGTCCCCGGGGTCTGTAGCACTGTGTGTGAGCTGTGTACCATGCAGGCAGGTGTCCCTTGCCCAGGCCACCCCAACCACACGGGGAGGTGGCAGATGAGACTCCCCTCTCCTCATAAAGTCACATTCTGGCATATCTTGAAGGTCACTCCCTGCCCTTATCCTTGTGTCCACAGTCTGTACAGAGAGTCCCCTAAATTTGGAGTGAAACGAAGCGCACAAGTGCTGTGGGCAGCATGTGTTCTTTTAATGGGGGTGTGACCAGGACTCCTTTAAAGCAGTGTCAGAGAGAAAATCCCACACATTTGTCCCCTCTTGGCAAAAGAAGGAGTTAAGGCAGTCAGGGTGTCACCAGATCCAGGCAGGGTTTCCACTGTCACTTAAGAGGTACAAGGTGAGCTGGCCGTCAGCCATCAGGCCAGCCTGAAGCAGCACATCGGGGCTCACCTGCAACAGATTGTGAACTGGAGGTTATTTTTCAGTGGTAATGTGATGAGACTTAGTTTTCATAGAATAGGTGAGGTTAGAAGAGATCTTTTAAAGTTCATCTCGTTCCAACCCCCCTGCCATGGGCAAGGACATGTTCAACTCGATCAGATTGCTGAAAGCCCTGTCCAACCTGCTCCAACCCCATCCCAAGAGCTTGGCTGTGTGTTTATTTTCAGGAGCCAGAGGTTAGGGAGTTTCAAAGAGTGCAGCCCTCTAACCGTGGCAGCTACCTTCCCGTGGACACTCAGGACCATGCTGTCTCTGGGAGGGCCTCCTCCATGCCTCGTCTCACTGTGGATCCCCAGGTAAAACCAAGCAAAGCCCCCACGGTTGCCGGGTCCATTCAAAGCCTGCCAGGTAACACTGGAGCTTCTCTATGTACTGAGCCCTATGGTTTCCCCGTGCCCAAATATCAGAGTGTGTCTCCTCCAGGGTGCTGCAGGAGTAGATCTGCTGTTCCCCTTCATGGGAGACACTGGCAGCAGAGAGCAGCCTGGGGAATCGATCTCCTGGCTCATGGGGGAGGTCCATGGTGGAGCAGGGACATGTTGGGAAGCAGAAGAGTCTCATGTCACCACAGTGTCACCACCTGTCCTTTCCTCCAGCCCTGGGTACTGGCTGAGGTTTGAGGAGTCCCAGCCTAGCTGTCAGATGACCTCACAGGTGTTAAAACGCCTTTTCCATCCTTTCCCATTGTCCCAACACATGCACTTCTCCATCTGTCCAGGGAAATCCAGGCCATATTCCACCTTCTCATTTGTCTGCCTGGTTTCTCTGTTGTTCTGTCTTGTGCTCCACTGAGACACAGGTGCTTTTATGGGATTTGGTGTTGCTGTGAAGTCTCTGGGTCTGCCTTCTCACAGGGGTGCTGGTACAAGCACCAGGTCCTGCTGCTGGTGCTGGTGTGACACACTGTGGCACTTCTTGGGGATGTGAAGAGGAAGGGAGGCTTTGCTTCACGGACTTCCTTGGCCATTCGGCAGCAGGGGAGATGATTAGGAGAAGGGGATGGGAGCAAGAAAGGTGAGAGGAGATGGAGAATGGCCTGAGGCTGCAATGAGCTGCTAGAATAAGGCAAAGGGAATATGGAAGGAGGTAATTTTTTCCCCGTAACAAGTGAGAACATAAGCTAGTAGGAGAGGAAAAGGTAGAAAGTAGTATCAGGCGAGAAAGAAAGAAAAGAAATGGGAAGATAAAACAACAGTATGAGTGAGGAGAGAGGGAATGAGTGCAGGGGAAAAGGGATGGGGATGTGGAGTAAAGGAAAAGTAGGGAGGAGTCTGGAAAAGTGGGAGCAGCTGGCAAAATGAACACAGAGCGATGGACACTGGAGGATCCCCTCTCTGTCAATTGTTTTTTCAATGTTGGACCCTGTTTTCAAGATGGGAAGGGGAACACTGAGACAGCCTGGGAGACAATGGTCTGGTACCCGCTACACCCAGGAGAAGATGCTGCTATTCTCCCCCCAGCACACAGCACCGTGGCTTGAACTGGGGCCACTGGCTTTGCTTGTGCTGAATGGCTCCCAGCTGTCTGGGAAAGGGAAGCCCACGAGCACCAAGGCTAAACTCCACTTCCATCCCACCCTTGATTTGTGCAGAGATTGTATGGGGGACCTGTGCTTGGGCTGGCTGTCCCCTACCCCGAATCTCCCCCTCCCACAGGCTGGTGATCCCAGTGGTGGGGGTGAACTGGTAATTCTCGACCGCTGTGGCCCCCAGCCGTTCCGGGTGTTAATCCCCTCCCCGGCTGCCCGGGGTTGTTTGCAGGTGGTGACAGACACCAGCTCGATGCGGAGATCATTTTCCACCATCCGGGACAAGCGTCCCAACAGCTCGTGGCTGGATGAGTTCTCCATGGAGCGCAGCAGTGACAACACCTACAAGTCCCGCCGGCGTAGCTACCACTCCTCGCTGCAGCTGTCCGCCCGGCGCCTCAACGCTGACTCGGGTAAGCGAGAGCAGGTGGCCCCATTCCACACCAAATCCCAAAAAACCCTCCAGTTGAGCGTTCCCTGCTCTTGCCAAGGCAATGGTGGGGACTGACATGAATGTCCTGCAGGCCACCGGTCCGAGGGGCATCGCTCGGGGAGGGAGCGGGGCCGATCCAAAGAGCGCAAACACTTGCTGTCCCCCGACATCTCCCGCTGTAACTCTGAGGAGAGGAGTCCCCAGGCACACGACGAGTCACCGGAGCGGCGCGAGTCCCGATCACCCAGCGAGGGCAGGTCACAGACACCCAACAGGCAGGTGGGTGACAAAAGCCCCTTCCTAAGGACAAAGGGAAGCATAGGAAAAGTTCTTTGACAAAACTGGGAAGACAACCCCCTGCTGTGGGAGCTCTGAACTGTCTCTCCTCCCTATGGTAGTATCTTCATGTCCCCCTGTGAGCTGAGCAGGTTGGGGCTGCTCAAGCACCCTGCAGAGCATCTGGGGAGAGGGGTGGATCTCACGCTGGTCCTCTCGCTGCTGTGGCATCTGCTCCCTGCCAAGGGTAAGATATCCCCGCTACACAAGCCTGGAGATGCCAGTGCTTGAGTCAGCTTGAAGCCCAGGGAGATGCCACCTGTGGAGACCAGCAGTTGGTGAGCAGTCAGCTCTTCCTGCAGTGTGTTTGTGGGTGCTTTTTGGTTTTGACCACCAAGAGCATAGAATATTCCGAGTTGGAAGGCCCCCACAAGGATCATCAAGTGCAACTGCTGGCCCTGCACAGCACATGCCAAGAATCCCACCATGTGCAGAGAGCATTGTCCAAATGCTTCTTAAGCTCTGTCAGGCATGGTGCTGTGACCACTTCCATGGGAAGCTTGTTCCAGTGCCCAACCACCTTCTGGGGCAGAACCATTTCCTAATACCCAACCTAAATCTCCCCTGACACAGCTTAATGCTGTTCCCTTGAGACCTGTCACTGATCAGAGAGCAAAGATTGATGCCGGCCCCTCTGCTGCGTCTTGTGAGGAAGCTGTAGACCTCGATGAGCTCTTCCCTCAGCGGGCACCATTCTCACCCCCGGAGCAGGGATGGGGCAGGCAAAGGCACAACGGGGCCCATCCAAGAGGGAGGATTGTGGGGGAGCCCCGGCTCAGGGTGGGCGGAGTGGCTGCCTGGTGCTGCCTGTTTCCTCTGTATTCCCCGGTGTGTCTTGGTGCGTTGCAGGGAATGGGCTCCCTGAGCGAAAGCTCCATCCCCTCCATCTCAGACACCAGCACCCCCAGGCGAGGCCGCCGCCAGCTCCCGCCGGTGCCCCCGAAGCCTCGTCCCCTCCTGTCCTACGCCTCCATGCTCCGGCACGCCGGGGACGCCTCGCCGCCCGCCGAGGAGAGCGAGGGCGGCTCTCCGCTCCTCTCCTCCGCCCTGGATCCCAACACCGCCGGCCTGACCGAGTCTTCCAGCTCCCCGGCGGGGAAGCAGAGCCGACAGTCCACCCCGCAGCGCTACATCTCGGAGCCCTATCTGGCCCTGCACGACGACTCGCACGCCTCGGACTGCGGGGAGGAGGAGACGCTCACCTTCGAGGCGGCCGTGGCCACCAGCCTTGGCCGCTCCAACACCATCGGCTCGGCCCCGCCGCTGCGGCACAGCTGGCAGATGCCCAACGGGCACTACCGGCGGCGGAGGCGAGGGGCAGGGCAGGGCGTGATGTGCGGGGCCAGCATCGACGTGCTCAGCGACACCGAGGAAGACGACAAGTGCTAGAAGCTGCCCCCCTTCCCCCCCCTCCCCGCCCTCTCCCTCCCCATCTCAGCTGCTCGCCCCGGCCCCGCCGCCCTGCCCTCCTCTCCAATGCATGCTCTTGCCACGCCTGGGAATGAAACTAAACCAAAAAAACCAAATGCAAGGGGGAAAAGGAGAAAAACCAAACAGACCGGAACGTAGAGGGGAAAA
>WEKX01018399.1:1079502-1117393 GCA_013390025.1 Pitta sordida | reverse complement strand
TTTTTCTGCACAGAGAAGCATTTAACGGGTGGTGGAGTGGCCTGGCTGGGTGCTTGCGCTGGAGGGCAAGGGATAATCCCCGCCAGCTGCAGCACCATTCCCTGCCCCAAGCAAGACCCCCAGAAAAGCTCCTCCTGGTGGTTTTCTGCTCCTCGAGGCTGGAGAATGCCAGCAAGAGGGTATCAGGGGGTCCCTTGCTCTGTTACTGGGGCTTGTGCTGCTGTGGCTTTGAATTACCCTCCCTGAGAGTCTCATCCTGCCTGGAAAAGGAGTGAGGTGTGATGGCGGGCGCAGGGGATGAAGGGTTGGGATACACCAGACAGACCAGAGCAGCTCTGTCTGCCAGTGGGGGCAAAACTGAAGCCAACTGGTTTGTACTGGGGCAGGGGAGCTCAGTGCTGCCAAATGTATTCTGTCTCCCACTGTTATGTATTTATTTATATACAGAGAACTCTAGGTGTGCCTGTATGTGTATATACAGGGGGTATGTGTATATATATTTATATGCTGTATATATAAAGATATACACATACATGGATTTGTTTTAGTCATCTGACAGTGTTGAGGGGTCCCTTAGGGCTTTTGCTGCCTGTACCCCCTTTGGTGGGGGGCAGGACCAAGCCTCCCTGGGAGGCTGCTGTGCACCCATTGCTGTAGCAGAGCATTGGGAATGTCATCCTGCTCCTTGTACCAGATGTTTCCAGTGGTGGGAATTGCATTTTCTCCATTAGAGATGCTGTGGTGAAGGATCCTTTGGCAGTTGAGCTGCTGGTGATACCTGTGCGAGTGGGATGCCCAAGGGATGAGGACTGGGAGTACGGCTCGCTTGGCACCAGGGGTGCCAAGGGTGTAAATGCAAACCCCTCAGAGGCCTCTTAGCTGTGCTTTCCCAGGGAAAGAAGATATCTGTGTCCTCAGGGGTGTGATGATGTTGAATGTGCGTGATGGTACTGTAAGATCTGTCCTTCTGGCAAAGGAGCCCAGCTTTGGCACCACCCCTGCCTCAGTTTCCCCTGCAGCCATAGCCTCTGCCTGCTCCTGTGGCCTGGCACCTCCTTTGCAGAGGGACTGCCATGGAGGGGACTGGATTTGCAAACCCCATGGCCCCGGTGCAGGAGCTGGTGGGACTGAGAGAGGTGCATGGTCTGGGGGGTGAGTGGGGTGGCTCACCCCTTCTGCAAACACTGAAAATGTGGAACAGAGCCACCTCAGCCACCTTCCAGTGCTGGTCAGTAGTTAAGCTGATAATCATGTGCTATCAGTTCTTAGTGATCTGTACCTGCCCTCGGCTGTGGGTGCAATCCTGTGCCTGCCTGCCCGAGGAGATGCTGATGATCCTCATGGTGATGGGTGGTTCACCCTGGTTATCAGTGGTGTGTTTCTGCTATGAGTTTTGTCTGTCGTCAGCCTTAGCATGGTGCAGGGGAGCCCAGAGGGTTCTGTGCCTTTGGGGCCTTTGAGCCTCAGAGAAGGGCTTTTGCTGTGGGCTGGGAGCTGGTCGGTGTGTTTGGATCAGGTGTGGCCGTGTTTGTGGAGATGGGATGTGGGCATGGGCAGGGGGAGGCAGTGCAGCCCTTCTGCTCCTCTGGCCCATGGTTGGATTGTGCTGCAGGTTGTTGTGGTCTGGGTCCTTCAGGCTGTTTCCCAACAGAGCAGTGAGTCTGGTCAGGCTTTGCTTTGGTCCTGGATAACTCGTGTCTTCTCATGACTGAAAGATGCTATGGGCACAAAGTGCCTTGCTCCTGCATGTGCAGATCAGCCCCTGCCCTGATTGCTTTGTGAGCTCCCCCGATGGGGCTCTGCTTTGTGAGAAGCAAATCCCACCATTTCTGAAGGCTGCCTACTCCAGGGCTTGGGCATGGACCAAAATCCTCCTTTCTAGTAGTCCAACTGCCCTCTGTGCACCCAGGTGTCTCTTAGGAGGCTGAAAGCTTCTCATGCCTCCATTGGTCCCTGCTAGTGGGTGGCATCTCTGCTGTCCCTGTTCACCCTGTGCTTCCCAAGACACTTCCACCCGCCAAAGAATCCAGAAATTCCCCAGAAAGCTCTCCATCACTCTGGCTCAGATCCTGCATCCTATGTCTGGGCTTTTGGGGACAAGCCATGGGCCCTGCAGCTGTGGGGACGGTCCCTAGTGCTGGCTGGGGCCATGGGCATCACCAGTTCCTTTCCAGCCTGTGTGAGCAGCTCGTGGCTTCAGCCTGAAGCTGCTGGAGCGCTGCTCCCTGTGCTGGAGTTTGGGGGAGCCGGGTCTGATGAGCAGTGTGGGATTGCGTGGGATCTGGGACCAGGGACGTGGTGGTGCTGGGGGCCGGGGGAGGCGATGCCGTACCTGCGCTAAATATAGGTGCTGATATCGTCTCCTTCTAAATGCAGAAAGGTGTCTGACAATACACCGGGCTCTGAGTAACAGCCCGCGGGGAGGGGAGGAGGCGGCTTTTTGTGTCTGTGCCTGGCGGGTGGGAGGGAGGGAGTGATGCTCTCGAAGCGGAGGCACGTTTCATGCGGATTTCAAGCTTTGAGCGGTTGTTTTGTTTTGTTTTTTTTTCCCTCAGCCCTGAAATGGGGCCGGCAAGCAGTGTGTGGTGATGCTCCTGCAGTGGTGGTACAGGCTGGGGCATAGCACCCGGGGTGCACCGGTATGTGGCACTGGGCTGCGGTGTCCCAACCTGAGCTTCTTGGCATGTCAGCCCTGTAACTAATATACAAAAACTGTGTGAAACAGAGCAGACCCCCTTTTTACTCTGAAAGGGCCCAAACCCATTCCTTTTCTGTGTCTCCTGAAACAGCTGCAGTCCTGCTCCCATGCTGGGAGGACAGGCAGGGACCTATGGGGACAAGGCAGAACCTCTAAAGCATGTCTCTGAAACCAAAAACAGCCCCCAGGAGAACCAGGGAAAGGATTATACCAAGGGGGAAGGAAAACCCGTCCCAGGGCACTGTTGCAGCCTGTGCCTTGCTTTTCAAGGCGCTGGACTCGCTTTGCTGCTGTACAGTCTCTCATCTGTGGCTTTTTGGACATTTCCTTCACCTCCTGGACACCGAGGATCTGCCACTGTACTTGCCATCGGTGTCTGCTGGCTCTGCTTGACCATGGGAGAGAGGATGAGAAATGGGGGATGGATTTCGACCTCTGCCTGCATAGGACATGACCCTGCCCAGGCAGTTCACCAGTAGCATGCAACTGGTTCCCAGTTTGGTGCTGGGCCTGGACTCAAAGCCCTGCAAAGCTCCTGAGGGGACTGTGATGGGTGTTCGGGGAGATGAGCAGCCCTGGAGCGCAGAGCCCTCGTGTCCCCTCCAGGGTGGTTGTCCCAGCACCATCCTCCTGTCCTGCCATGAGGCCTTGATGGCAGAGCCCCCAGGGTGTGGGGCTGGTGGCTTCTGGGGCTGTGGGAGGTGGGTGGGAGATGCTCTGCCTTCATCCCTCAGGCTCTGGGATGGGATGTTGTAACATAACATGCTCGTTCGGACCCAAACAGGGAACTGAACCAACTGAAAACAATGTACAACTTCAATGGTTTTTGTCAAAAAGGAAATAAAAATAAAACCTTGTTGTAAAGAACTGCTACAGACCCCTTATCATTGGCACCCTTCCATGCTGGTGGGGCCATGGGGACTCCAGGTGAGATGATAAACCACTGCAAAAGGTCCTCAGGGTAGTGAGGGGCTTGCACACAGCCTGTGCTGGGAGTTTCATCACGTGGGATGGGGTGTTCACCAGCATGGGCATCCCTGTAGTCCCCAGGCAGGGTGGGGAGGCTGTGAAAAAGAGGGGTAGGGAGGGTGTTTGGGAAGGGTTGATGTCCTGGGGGAGCTGTGGCTTGTGCCTGATGGCTTCCAGACACACCAGTCTGGGGGCACTGTGCATCTAGAGGGTCCAGGACCAGGAGCCTAAGGAGCTGTGAACACTTGCACCACAGCAAACTGGCCAGGGGAAGCTAAGAGCATCATGGTGACATGGTGTTGCTGGAGAAATGCAGGGGAGAACCAGCCTGCAAACTGAGGGCTTGGAAACCCTGCTGGGATCTGTGGCTATTCAGGATTCAAACAGCTTGGCCATCCCTTCACTGTTGTTCCCAGGAGATGTCAAATGGATGCAGGTGCTGTTGCCTGGTTCCAAGCTCATGGGTGAGTTATCAAGCGAAGATGCTGAAGTCATGTCTTACGTTTCTTTTTTGCAGAGCTGTTTAAAGCACAGAAAGTTCTCTGGCAGTCAGAGGTGAGGCAGCAGCCTGTGGCAGCCTCCAGGCTGAGCACGGGTGTCAGGGATGGTTTATGGCTTTTCAACAAGACTCTTTTTCTTTCACAGTGACGGGGGGGTGCTGTGCCAAGAAGAACTCAGGGAAGGATGAAGGCAGTTGCCTTGTTTGGACCACTTTGAGCTGAGTTTTGCCCAGTGTGTTTCCCACATGCTGCAGCCCCGTTCTGTGTGGTGCCACTGAGGACTAAACCCAAATGTCATGACCTGTAGGAACTGGCTTTATCTTACTCTTCACTTTGTGCATCTTTCCCTTTAATCCCAAGTACTGACAGGTTTGCTTTTCAGTTCTTTGGCTCATGAAGTGATGAAATGCATGTTTTCAGCGGGAAGTGCACAGTTCCAGGAGATGGCCCAGCTTTGAGCGCACTTTGTGAGGTGATGGATGCAGTGACAGCCCAGCATTTTTTCAGGCTGTGAAGTAAATTCCCATTTTATAGCAAAAAAAAGTAACCTGCATCCCTGACTGTGGGGAAGGCTCTGCAATTTGAGGAGAGGACCTCCTCCTGCACGGGCCAGAAGCCCTGCATTAACATACTTTGAAGTGATTGTCTTAAGTATGAACTGCTCCAAAGATTTGCAAGCAGGATGGAGTGTGCAGGTCACTGGTGGACATCCCATGGAGCCCTGCCTGGGAGGCTGGTACCGGGATAAGTGAGGGATGTAGCTAGTTGAGTGCTTAACCACCTCTGTATCTCCACAAATCCCCTGAAATATCTGGGGCTATGAAGAAGATACACAGAGCAATGCAGAGAGGCAGAGCTTCACCCTAACAAGGGAAACTGGTGCTGCAAAATGGGAGCCTCCGCTGTCGGAGAGCCAGCACTCTGCCTGGCAGGCGCAGAGGCTAAAAAAAGCCCCTTGACAAATGGAACAGAAAGGTTAAAATTATCTGTACATCATCTGAATAACAATGGCAATGCAGATTGTACCTGCTTATAATAGCTCCAGGAGACAGGGGATAAATTGGGAACAAAAGTACCCCAGAAACAGATGCTGCTGGCGTGTGGCTGGCAGAAGTGCTGGGGCTGCTCCTCCTCACCGGCACTTGCAGAGCCGTGGGGACAAGGCCATCAGAAGCCAAAAAACCTGGTCTGTGTGTGCTCCCCTCATCTTGCTGTGGGCACTCCAGGAGCCTTCTAGCTCCAGGTCCTGGCAGAACTGCCCAGGCATCTTCTGAGCTTCTGGGACAGAGGAGCAGACTTTGCCTCCTGTACCAGCATCACAGAGAGTGTTGTGCATGGCTTGTCTTACAGTCAGGTACCTGAGGGATGTGAACAGTCCTTTTTCTGTGACTGCTGCAGGTTATCACTCCATTACCTGTCTCTCCTTCTGGGGAAAAGACCCTTCCAAGGAAGAGGCCTCATCTCATTACATTTTTTTCTCTCTGTCTCTGCCCTGTTTTTCTCCTGCAAAACCAAATGAAGGTCTACGGCACTGGCTGCATTTGTAGCTCTGTGGACACTGGCTCTTGCCTAAAGGCTTCCCTGGTTATTTTATTAGCAGGATGTCAGCAATTGTGCACCCCTGGGGACTTGCAAGGGAAGCCTCGTTCAGGTCCTTGGGCACTCTAATACCCCCTTGGTCAAACTGTTCTCATTCCTCCAGCAAAACAAGTCAAACTTGGATGTGAAGATGCTGGAGTCAAACCCAATCCCCTTGGGGGTGGAAAGGATGAGAGGAGGGGACAGAGACTTGAAAGAATGAAACATTTTGTCTTCCTTTTTTTCAGTCCCAGTGCGGTGTTTAAAATGAATTATATTGAAGGATTAGCAGACAGGGATTTGTTCCTACTGGGGGCACAGCTGGTGGCTCAGAGGGGAAACGCTGGGGTGGCTCTCGGCCCCCTCCTTCCCTTTCATTCCCCCAGTAGCACTTTCAAGCTTGTTTTCCCGGTGCCAAGGATGTGTGTGGGCTCTGAAGTGGGGCTGGTGCTTACTCATGCCGGGAGCCACGTGGAGTTCCTGGCTCATGGGCTGGCAGCACTGGCAGTTCCTCCCATGGATAAGCACCCCCCCCATGGGTGAGCATTCCCCCCATGGATGAGCATCACATTGGCAAACAAGCACACACAACCACCACTCGTTTCCAGAACTAGTGTGACATCCCGGGAAAGTGCGATGCACTCGCAAGGGTTGTCCTCCCTGAAGGGCTGGAACAGCCTAGCCTGGCTCAGCACCTCTATTTTTTAATTCTTTTCACTTATTTATGTCTCTTGACAATGATTTGCCTTGATCAGTCATGTAGTGCTGCACATCTGCACTGGCTGTATTTGCCAGAGTCCATGAGCGGGGGGTCTGTCAGCAGCGAGATACCACAGACTTCCCTGGAAACGAGCCCCTGCCAGTGCATGGAAGAGTCAGCTGGTAGGTACCGTCTCCCTGGAGGTTTTAGGGAGTTATTTTGTGTCAGCTTCAGCTCTAATAGGCAGCAGGGAGCAAGGGGATGGCCTGGTCTGGTTTCATCCATGCTGCTCCTGTGGCTTTGTGTTGTCTCAGTACTCACAATCCCATCTCCTGGTTAAATGCCACTGAGCAGGAAAGAGCCTACTGTTCATTTGCCTTTGCTATTTCTGTGTAGATAATTAAAAAACAAAACAAAACAAAAAACAACAAACCAAGCAACACAATTCTGGCTTCTAAATGAATGCCAAAAGTGTTAATTGCTCTCCTTCCCCAGCTGGTATCACCATCTCCCCAAAATGGGGCAGTCCCACAGACTTCAGCAGAGGTATGGTGATGCTGGGGGTACAAAGGAGAGGGATCTGGGATAAGGGTTAAAGATGAATACTTATTTTTTAGAGCCAGGCCTAAGCTAGACTCTCTCTGCCTCCCACACAAGCTCCCCTAGGACTCAGTCAGTCGATTTATGGAGCAATCTGCCACACATGATGTGATTTTCAGATTGATTTTCACAGATCTACATCATGGCCATCAGGAATGATGTGAGGGCTTTTTCCCTTTCCAAAAGGGGATGAGCAGAGAAGAAAATAAAGCCAAGGTTCTATTTCCCAGCAAATGTTAATCCGTTGGTATCTGGGCAAATATGTGGGATTTGGACAGCAGTGTCACATCTCTGGGTCCTCTGGGCAAGGGATCGAGCGTGGAGAACCATCAGCCAGAGCCACAACTCTGGGCTGCCTCTTCCTTTGGCCTCTGAAGCATTGACTGATCCTGCAACTATCCTCATTTCATTGCTGATTTAAAACTCAGGGGGGAGAAAAAAGTGCAATCAAACCTTATTTTGTTAGGTTTTTCCCACTGATCAGAGGGCGGACTCCATTTATACAGCCATAACTTTTTAAGGACCTGTCCCAGCTTAAGCCCCTCTTTCTCCAGCATGTGATATTGTGCTGTATCAGCAAGTCTCACCTCCTTAGCAGCCAGGAGCGCATTAGGAAACCAGCGTGAGCTGTGCGAAGGAGCTGTGAATTCGCAAAGCCTCCCCTGCCCCTTGGCAAAGCCTCGTCTTACACCTCCCAGCACGAATAGCTACAGCTGCTTTCTGCAGCAGAAGTGAGAGCAGAGGGGTTGCGATGGGGGAAGGCAATTCTCTCAGGGACATGGTCTGAGGTCACAGCCTGGGCAGTCCACACCAGCTCTGGAAACAGGGGCTTGGCTGTGGTCCCCATGTCCCCACATGCCTGCTGTGCATGTCCCATGGTGGATGGATTACCCCACGGCACGGACAAACATCCCCGTCCCCAGGTCTCAGTGACCTCTTAGGGCTGGAAGATGGTCCAGTGGTTGAGGCAGCAGGGGAGCAGAGCAAGGAAGGGTGCAAGGTATGTAGAAAAAGCCCACCTGCTTCTCTTTGCTCCTTGGGGACATTTTTGTGATAACGTTGGCAAATCTTTCCTCTGCCCAGTGCTGGCTTGGGAACAGGGACATCTTCCCACCCTGCTCTTCCACGTCTGCGACATCTTAGCAGTGCTAGCAGGGATGAAGACCTACGGCTGACAGAGAAACAGGCAGATGGGATTATCAGTCACATGTGCTACCACTCTCTCCTTGTTTTAGCCTCTCTTTTTCTCTGCATTAACTCCTCGAGCGGGTTTTCAGCGTGTGCTAACGACAGCGATTTGATGCTTGACACAATCGGTTCCTTCCCGCTGTCTGTGAGAGGCTGGTGGGTGTTTAAACATAACCAACGGGATGTTTCTGAGAAAGGCTGGCCTTCCTCCGCATTGTGCCCAGGAGCATCCCTCCAGGAAAGCCTCCCTGGTGCTGGAGAGCCCAGCAGCTCTCAGGGAAAAGGCCTTTTCCCTTGTCACCTCTGGCTGTAAAGCAGCTGCTGCTGCCCTCAGAACCTCTGTCTCCACCATGCCCCTGTGCTGGATGGACCCCTTCAAAATGCAAAAGGGCTGCAGGAAACTGGAAGAAGATTTTGTGGATAAAAACTGTAGCCCCTGCTGGGATAAGCTGTTCCCAGATCCTGATGATTTGGAAATAGAGCTGCTGGCACTGAGCTTCCTGTGAGATGCTCACAGTATTCACAGTATAGATAAGGCTGGAAAGGACCTCAAAGATCATTTAGTCCAACCTATAGTCCAACTAAACATAGCATCTACATCTAGATCATATTGCTCAGCACCTTATCCAGTCTCCCCTTGAACACCTCCAGGGATGGCGACTCAATCACTTCTGTGGGCAACCCATTCCAAATCCAGATCACTCTTTCTCAGCTGAGGGCTTGGTGGCAGCTCTGAGCTTGGATGCCCATTCCCACCTGAGCAGGGTGGGGCTGCTGCAGTGCTCAGGTGTGGTTTATAATCCACCTCTGAAATAGCAGTGATGATGCTGAGGGGCTCTCCCTGCCCTTCTCCTGGGAGAGTTGCAGCTGGCTCCTGCAGGGATGTGTTTGTCCCTCGGCAGGATAGGAATCCAACTCACAGGTAGGGAAACTGAGGCATGAGACCATAGGGCTGAGAATAACAGTTCCTAGTGGGTTGGGCATTACTCCTCTGGTTTAGGCAGCAGCTGGTGTTTGCTGCCTGAATGTTTTAATCGTGTTTCTTACAGTTTCCCCTTGAAACCCTTTTTTGCTCTGCTTGGTGGGGGATCAGGAGGCTTTCAGTCAGAGTTGTGCTTGGTGGGGCTGAGCTGCTGCCCTCATTGCTCCAAGGCTCTCACCTGCCCCTCGGACCAGCCTCTGCACCAAGGGAAATAGTTTAAGGCCTATTTTGTCACACAAATGACTACAGCTCCAGTGAATTAACTCGGAGATGTTATTACGGGGCATTAGAACTGATCAGGTTTCAGTCTGCGGAGGAAATGGGTAAATGATGTTCAACAATTGTCTCCTGGCAGAAAACAGGCCAAGAAATAGGCTTTTTTTCCCCCATATTCTGCCCCTTCCCTTGGCTCACAGTGAAGGGGGATGGCTCTGCTGCTCCAGTATAGTGCTGCAGGAACAGGGGGGCTGGTAGGATGTTGTCCCACAGGCTGGGGTAGGGGAGAGGCTCCACCAGAGCAGGGAGGGTGTCTGGCTCTTCTCCCAGCAACAAAAACTTATTTTAGCTAGGAAACTGGAGGTCAGGAGGGCTAGACAGACCTCCCGGGCTGAATTTCACAGCCCTGAGTAGAACAAGTTGATTTTGCCAGCACTGCCATACGGAGACATACTGCAGATGGATAATGCTGTATCCTCTGTTCCTGACAAATGCCTATCATGAGAGCCTGAATATAAAGCAGGGGCTTAGGCAGAGGGAGCTTATTTAGTGTTTGTATTCATCCATAAATTTCTGTTTCCCTGTAGATCATAAGAATCTCCAGAAGCCCAGAGCAAAGCCAGGGCTCCTGTGTGCACAGCAGGAAGGCAGGAGCGAGACCCAGCACCTGCAAGTTGGGTCCTGCAGGAGAGCAAGCCAAGTCACAGGGTGCTGGCTTCCTTGACATGTGGAGGCAGGCACAGAGGATGGCAGTGATATTCCCATGAGGTACCTGGACTGGATGGGACTGATGCTGCCTGGTCCTTCAGCACAGAGCCTTGTCTTGATGGCGTAAAGCCAAGAGGTCACGTACCACTGATGATGGCCAAGCCCCAACCTCCCCATCTCAGTGTCAATGCCACAGGACACTGCCAAGACATGCTGTGGAGAGGAGGGAGAGCTGCTTTTTGCCAAGATTATCAAAGGAGACTCTCCTTGGCATCCTCCTCAGCTCCCCTGGTCCTCACCATTTTCTCCTGCGCTCCCAGAGAAAGGATTTACTCTGAGCCTGGTCGCACCCTGGCAGTGTCCCTCATTCCACCTCGGTCCTGGCAGTCGGAGAAGTGAGACAGACGACGACGACGGCAGGACCAAGGGGACAGCTGAGAGGCGAGTCGTAAAACTGCAGCCAGAGTTACGTATTTCTAGATGCGGCTGGAATTTTATCTCATGTCTATTCCTGTGCTCTGTGCCTGACGCTGCCGCATGTCGGGACAGATGTAAAATGTGGCTCTGTGAAATTCATCTCTGTTTAGTGCATGAGAATAGCAAGATCTCCCTTGGACAGCCATATTTTAATTTGCATTTCCAGGCCTCTGGCAGAACCTTAGGCCCTGTGGTGTACTCAGCAGTAGATGCAATAAGTGACCATGAGTTTCTGTATTGCTTTTTTTACTGGGGCAATCTGGGCAGCTGTCACACTTAATAGTTCTGGTGTTATCCCAGCAGGGATGGCTGTGAGTGGTGGCAATGGGAATGGGGGGGTGGACCAGCTGGGGCGATTTTTTTAGTGGGTTTTAGTTCTATAAATCTGAACCTCAGCTTGGCTTGACTTCTTCAGTGCCTGGTTGAATTGGCTTCGACACAGGATTAAACGCCACTGTGCAACCCAATGGGTGATGGGTGTAAGAAGGAGGGGAGGGCAGAGAGCAGCAGGGCTGGCAGTGACCCATGCAGACCCATCCTAAAAACCACAGTCCTCAAGAGCGTGAGGATAAATGGCTCCTAGCGGAAATAAAAGGAGGGGGCTACAACCTAACAGCTGCTTCTTCCCAGTCATTCATAGAGCTGTAATGCTGATGTGGTCACAGTGACAGATCTCAGAACCACAGAATGGTTTGGGACCTTAAAGATTATCTTGTTCTAACCACCCTGCCACGTGCAGGAACACCTTCCACTAGACCAGGTTCCAGGGATGGAATGTGAGATGTCTGCAAGGTGCTGTCACTTTTGCACCAAAAGCTCTCTCAGTGCTTGTCAAGAAGCTCTGGGCTGGCTGGTGCTGTGTGCTGCAGGAACAGCCTGCCTCTCAGTTGGGATGGGGCTCCTGGGGGCGATGCCATCTGGACACACAGGAGGAGACAGCCTTTGCTCCCTGAAACATGTCAGCTCGGGTGGAAGAAGCAAATCCTATTTTATGGAGGCACAAATAGCTTCATTGATGGAAGGAAGATTTAGTAGGGGTGGTTATCGAGTCCTGAGCATCCTGGCTCTGGCTCCAAGCACGAGTTACCCAGTGACACGAGGTCTCAGTGGTGCAGAGAGCAGAGTGTGCCTTTAGTGAGAGCAGATGCTTGCAGGCAGCTCGCTCGCCATGCAGGCAGTGGTTGCCTGCCTTGCCTGCCTGCTGCAGATTGAGCTCGCCTGGCATGGAGCTGGCTCCCTGCAGCCTGGCTGTTTGCATGCCTGCTTGGCTGCCAGTGCCTCGTGTTGGCTGGGGCAATGCTTCCTGGGGCGAGCATGGCCACAGAGATTTTCATGGAATCTAAAAACCATCCCACAGATAATCTCTAAGTACACCCATCAATCAGCTCATGCTCTGTGCTTTGGTCAAATCTGGGGTGTCACAGCCTATGTGTTGAGAGATGCTTGGAAGTATGGCCCAGTCAGAAAAGCCCAATCACATGAAAGTTTGTCAGTAGAAGAGGCTGTGTGGCAATGTCTCTGAGGCTGAGAAAGGTGACTCAGAGTGCTCCACAAGGTTCCAGTGGCTGTATAAGCTCACTCAGCAGGGGCTTCACGAAGCAGCAGGGCAAGGTTCCCCTGTACAAAGGGATTCTGCCACTTTCAAAGCTCTCCAGCAGCAGGCACAAACATGAGTGTCTCATAAGCGACTCTCCCCCGGGACCCTCAATGGATCTTTCAGAGCTGAGTCAGGAAGAGGAGCTTTCAAGGCTGAGTCACAGCCTCTGCTGACAGCCTGTTCATCCAGCTGTGGGTCCTACAGGGCTTTGGACACTTCATCTGAATTATTCAAGTGAGCACAATGTCCATGTTTTTTAAATGAGACCTGCTCCTTCTTCCCTTCGCTGTACTGCGCTTCCAGCTGTCCCCATGTGTCTGCTGAGTGCCAGGACTCTCATGGATAGATGACCCAGACTCCCAGCTCTCATCCCCTGGGAATACCAGCTGCTGTCTGGAGGACCAAGTGCCCTCAGTTTCTTCTCTGCTCCCTGTCTCACGTGAGCATCATAAACCTGTGGGGATGTACAGCACGGCTTGTCCTCGCCGTTCTGCAGCAATGCTCTATCACTCTGCAGGTATCTGTTGCCGTGTGCCTGCCTGAGCACTGATCCTGCAGACAGAGCCAAGGGTGGATGAATTTTTTCCTTTTTAAGTAGAGGCTATGCAGAGGCAGCTGGAAGGCCCTGCCAGTGGAGAGCATCTCTTGTTCTGTGGGAACATAAAAACAGGGTGATTCCTCCGTGTGCCCAGCGAAGACAGTACCAAATAATCTTGCTTGCATTTTAATTTGCCAGCCCTGTTGGGAAAAGCTGACACACCACTGTCCTTCCTTTCCGTGGGTGGTGGGTGCCTGTGAACACGAGGGTAGCAATAGCAGTTGGGCTCACCCCGGCTGTCACTCTGTCTACCGGGAACAGTGGGATCAAAGTGATATCAAGGGCTCCATGGTGGCCAGGAGAGTGTTGGTGCTGTGACACTGAAGGCTGACCCATATGCTGGAAGGCACAGCGGGACACTTGGCTTCTCTTCCCTGTGTGCCTGGCACAGACTGGGTACGAGCGGCGGCCGCCTCCTGCCCCCTCCCCGGCGAGGCTTTCCTGTGCTGAGAAAATGCCCAGCTCCGTCTGGTTGTTTTTCCCAGCTGGTGGAGCTGAGTCATTGCTGTTCTTCAAGGAGAAGGTTCGTTTGCCCCCAAATGGTGTCTCTCCCTGTGCAACGAAGCCTGTGTTCCTCATGAGTCTGCTGTCACTTCCTTCTCGTGAATCCATGGGTTTCTTTAGCTGAGGAATTTTTTTGCCATTCATATGTCCCTGTTCTGTAAAAATGGCCACTTCTCTCCAGGGATTGCTGGGAGGTAGCTGTGCCAAGGATCAGCCTGCTATATGTGTGAGGGACTCCGTGCAGCCAAGTGTGGCGATAAAATCCATCTTTAGAGGGCCACAAAGTTTCTCAGAGGGCCAGAGCACCTCTCCTGTGAAGACAGGCTGAGAGAGTAGGGGCTGTCCAGCCTAAAGAAAAGAAGGCTCTGGGTAGACCCTAGAACAACTTCCAGTGCCTAAATGGGACCCAGTAGAGCTGGAGAGGGAACTTTGACAAGGATATGGAGTGAGAGGACAAGGGGAAACGGCTTCACACTGATAGAGAGCAGGGATAGATTTAGATAATCAGAAGAAATCCTTTCCTGTGAGGTCGGTGAGACACTGGCACAGGCTGTCCAAAGAAGCTTCTTTTTTTTTTTTTTTTTTGTTCTCATCCTGGCCTGTCTTGAAACTCTTTCCTTTCTCTGGAAAGCTGAGGAAATAATCAAGTGTTTGCAACAGTTTCCTACAGAGCCCATTTCCTCGGAGAGCTGATTAAAGACAAACAGGAGAGAATCTAATTGCATCCATGCTTTTATGTCCTCCCAAGGCATCTCGATTCACCAGAACAAGAAAATCCTGGATCCTGTGGGGTCAAAGGAACTTCTGTTGGCTCCCTCATTAGACAGAAGCAGTAGCTCTTGGGGTGTTTGTGTCAACAGAGTTGTACCATGGGTGAATTTGGCCTGACTTGTGTCAAGCACATGAGAAGGGAGGGGCAAAACTCTCCTCAGACACTCTGCAAAGGGAGAGCTGGGCAGAAGCAGCCACTAACACCTAGGATGCACTGGCCCAGCCCACATGGAACAGCAAAGGTGGCTGATGAATCCCAGGCTGAGCATCGCTCAGCACCAAGAACGATGCAGGAATGTCTCTCCCAGCAGTTGCTGTGCTGCAGAGTGATGCTGCAGTGGTGGGGTGGGATGTTGAGTCTGTCAGGCAAGAAGACCCTGTACTGCCTGCACCCCTCTCTGCTTTCCAGCTCATGCTTTCAGCCTCTCCCTTAAGAAAATGTTGTTTCTGCCTTTGCTCTCCTTGCTGTTTTACAGCCAGGCTCCTCTCATTTACTGCTGAGCTCTGGAGTGGGTCAGCTGGGAATATCCCCACAGGGGTGCCAGCACCCAACAGAAGATCTGCTGTGGCAGAGGACACCAGCTCCTGTGTCCTGTGAATGGGCTGGGGGTCTTATCACACACCCACACTCATCCCTCTCCGGGAGAGTGGAGGCTGCTGAGTGCTGCAGGCAAGTGAGGCATCTCTTTGATGCACAAGGACAAGCCCTTGCGTTTTCCTCACTAACTTCCATCTTTGTCTCATGTAATTTTCTAAGCAAATCTCTATGGAAACAGGTACTGTTTGTAATAAAGCCTCTGTTTTTCACTTTGCTTTGTTGCTGTCGAGGAAGATGGGGGCAGAGACCTGTAAAGGGCAGATGAGGTTTAAGTACAGAGAGATGATTCAGCTGCCTCAGCCCTTGGCAAAGACGGGAGCCGCCTTAGCTTTCCTTGGTCCTGCCCTCGTTGGTGGGAGATGGAGGCTGAGATCATCCAGACCCTTCTTGGCTTCCTTGATTTTGGTTAGGACTTGATGCCTGGATTGCACAGCCCTTCTTCCTGTGGGGTTGGAACTAGATGGTCTTTAAGGTCCCTTCCAACCCAAATCATGATTCCCATCCCAATTGTATAGAGGGGAGCACCATGGGGTTGAATGGGGGTAAACCATTCTTACCCAGAGTTAATAACACAGATTTCATGTCTCCCCAGTGATCCACCAGCCCTACAGCACCCTGGCTCTTTGGAAGGTCACCCAGTGCCAGTCCTATCTCAGTGTCCTGACAGCACCCACTGTGACATTGCTGCGGGTCCATGTGAGCCACCTCCACGTTAGCCGTGGTGCGGGGGGAGCAGGAGCTGTGGGGTGTGACGCAAAGGGGCCGGAAACCACCAGGAGACAGAAGGATGCACAAGCCCCCGCCTTCGTGGGACGCTGGAGCTCCGTCATCTCGCAGAGCTTCCTGCCCGCAAACCGTTCCCGGGCTCGTGAGCTTTCTAACTTGTTTGTTTATTTTGGGGAGGGAGGGGGATGTTTTAAGAGCTGAGTGAGGAATATTTTCAAGCAGAAATTCAGTGCCAGATTGGCATCCTCTGCATCAGACAGAGCAGTGCACCAAAGCACGCTCAGAGCTGCAGGAGGGAGCTGCGTTTGTCAGCTCCTTCTGCTGAGAGTTGCCCTTGATATTCAGCCACTCTGGGCCTTTCCAGGGGCTGCGCTGGCTGTGGGGGCTACTAGATACAAAGCAATGTGCAATAAACTAATACTCAGATTCTGAGTGTATTTTAGGATGATCTAAGCTATTTCTTTTTTCCACACAGTCAGAGTGAACTGGATCCTGAGACAGACGCAGTGGGCCTCTGGCACAAAGATGAGTCCTCAGTGGCACCTGTCTCTCTGGATCTGGAATGAAGATCCTCCACCCTTACCTGGAACTGGTGTTCTTTCGCCATTGAAAGCTGATTCTGCTGCCTATAGGATCTTTTAGGTTGGAACAGAGTCCAACTTAACCCAACGCAGCCAGGTTCACCATCAAGCAGCCAAGAGGTTCCTAGCCCGCAGATGATGGCAGGGTGTGCTTTAAGAGGTGCCTCTCCCACCCCTGCTTTTCTATAAGTCATTCTTTTGTGTCCAGCCCAAACGACCCCTGTAGCCACGCTGCAGCTGAGGTTTGCTCCAGCTGAAATCTGTCTCACCCATTTCTTGACCCACTCTGCCAAGAGGCACAGCCCAAGGGCTGTCAGGTCTGACGTTTGGGGATCATCAGCTCTGGGCAGCCCAAGGGCACCAAGCATGGAAAACACTCCCTTTTCCGTAGGAATTATATTCGCTTTAAGGACAGGGATTCCGACAAGGTATAATGTTAATTGTGCTTCCTTCCAAAAGGAGTCAATATTACAGAGTCTTTGTTGTTCTGCTGGAATTACAATATGTGATTATCAGGGTTGAGACACTGGTTAATTACCTACTCATTTGTTGTAATGCTCCTGAATAGCTTGTGAAAGTGTGGCAAATGCATTGCTTCTGTTTTTAATGGCTTAGACAAGGTTATTCATAGATAGCAGAAGATAAACAGTGTTGCTCGTGTATTAGGGTGGTACAGCACTTTCCTGCTTCCTTGGGTGTCCTCTCTTAGCCTGGGGAAGACAGTAATTCATAGGTGAGATCAGGTAGGCACCTTGATGTGATTAACTTCACACTCAATGACCACATCACCTTGGGTGTGATTCAGACGAGCACAGTTCACATGGTAGGCATGGGAGCCTGTCAAAGCCCATGGCTATGTCAGAAAGGTGGGGTGGATCAACCTGCCGGGGAAACTGGTTGGAAGGAGGTCCTGTAGCAGTGCCAACCTTTCTGAGCCGTGTTGAGCTTGGTTATCATGGCCTGTTGGTGTCAGGGAGCAGAGGAAGGGGGTTTATGCCCAACGAGAGGGGTCAGCCTTCCCCCAGTCCCACTTCTCCTCCCTCCCATGTGCTCTGCCTGATTCCGTGCCCACAAGAGCGCGCACGTCAAGGCAATGTTTGCTCATACGAGTGCCTGTTTGCCCACACAGCTCATTTGTACATCTGGCTTGGCAGATTGGTGCACATGTAAAAATGGGCAAGAAAACACTGAGGCCTGGATGGCAATTTGGGTCTGCTGTTTTCCATTTTCTTTTGGTGAAGGTGCGGCTCGCAGTTTCCTGGTTACAGCTCCAACCACCTAAATTTTGTCAGCGTGTTTGGTGCAGTAGGCCACCTAAAATATTGCTAGCTTATTACCCATAATGCTCTCTGTTATGGTTTTGGGGTTTTTTGCTGCTCTGGCAGTGAGGGGGTTAACAGCTCAGTTCTTGCCTGGGCCCCCGTGCTGCCATGGCATTCCAGGTTACAGAGATAGAGACGTCTCTGTGAATAACATNAATACCAACTTGCCTGGTTTACCCCTACCCTATGTTCCCCCTTTGTCTCCTGGTGAAAAAATGGAATATGACATTTGTTGTAAGAGAAGGAGGGGTGGGGGGAAAAGGTTGCCTTTTAAATTATGCTTCCTTTGCAGTTCTGATCTTGTTAGTTAGTAAATAAATCCTTTATATTCTTTACTTGTAGTTGTCTTGCTTTTTTGCCTGTGACATGTTTTATTTTCCAGTGTTTTCTCCTCCAGGAGAGATTGTGGTGAATCTCTGGCATCTAGCCAGGGTCAAACCACGACACTCTTTCATTAGGGGTAATAATTATCTTGAATTTGCATCCCAAGATAAGTCCCCCCTGCAAGACCTTTGATCCATTCCCTGCACCACCCCAAAGCAAGGTGGTCTGCCAGCACTAGACCTACAGTCTGAGGAAGGGCACTACCTCAGATCCTAGATCCAATCCTGGCATGTTCATGTGATAACACCCCAAGGGACAGTGATTTAAAGAAACTGCTTTGCCCAGGACATGCTTGACCTGCCCATACAGGTGCCAGGAAGTTGCTTTAAGCTGCCAATAATTTTGTTGTGTGTCTGCACCCACAGATAGGCAACAAGAAACCAGAGCATCTTCTCCACTCTCACCAAGTGCCAACAGAGACCTGGCAGGGCCAGCACTGATTTAAAGGTGAATGTTTCTGGATGTGGCTTTCTTTACTTAAACCATCTTATCCCACTAAGGCCAAGAGAATTTGGATTGTTCAGCCTGGAAAAGAAAGCGACTTAATTAAGGCCCTCCAGTACCTGAAGGGAACCCTAGGGGAGAGGCGTGGCAAGACTGTTTACAAGAGCATGTAGTGACAGGACGAGGGGGAATGGGTTCACAATTAGAAGAAAATAGGTTTAGACTAAATATTAGGAAAATTTCTTTACTGTGAGAGTGGTGAGGCACTGGCACAGGTAGCCCAGGGAAATTGTGGCTGCCCCATCCCTGGAAGTGTTCAAGGCCAGGTTGAATGGGGGTCTGAACAACCTGTTGAAGTTGAAGGTGTCCCTGCCCATGGCAGGGGAAGGGAAACTAGATGATCTTCGAGATGCCTTCCAATCCAAACCATTCTATGATTCTATAATTCTGTGTTCTTCCTTTTTGCCCTCTTTTAAGCAGAAATCTGTGGGCGACTGCCTGCAGTGGCTGAGACAACACATGGATATCAGGGTGCAGCTCCCTATCCAATTTCCCTGCTCAGCAGAGACAGGCTTGAGAGATTATCCCAGCGCGGGTGATGGTTTTTAACCACAATGGCCATGAAAGTCTCCATTATTTATCTCCAAGCTGCTTAGTGATAACGGTGGGTGGAGAAGGAAGCCACATTTCCTGCTCAAAGAGTGTGTGGGAATACCTTTTCAAATGTTAATTTCTCATGTTTTTCAAAAAACTACCCAAAGGCACCAGGTCCAGAGCAAACACTAAGAAGCCTGTGCATATTCAATCCAACCAGGTTTTTAAAAGTCTGTGAAGATATTTGGGGCGAGGAGGGAGGGGGGAGAATAAGAAGGAGCTCCAGGAAAAAACCCGCCACCGTTTCCCCCACTTCAAAGTTAAAATTAGATGTGTGCATTTCCCTCTCCTCTGATGTACCTCCCTCCAGGGAAATAGGTGATGGATGCAAAAGGCCAGAGGGAGCAGGATCAGCCGAGGGGTTCCCCTCCAGCAATGCTAATGAGCATCCCTCTCCCAAATCCTTCACCATCATCCAACCCCAACAGGAAAAGCACCAGGCAGGGCTGGTGTGGGCTGGCTTGGGACAAGTGCTGAAGAGATACAGAAAAACACACATCCTCTGTTTTGCATCCAAGGCAATCTGGTTCCCCAATATTAAATCATCCCACTGTAAAATTCATCAGCTTCCTTGACTTTATTACTGATAAAAACTCTTTCTAGAAGAGCCACCTGGGCAGTATGTGGCTAATGGACTGTTGTTAATACACATCCTCATGTTTTCTGTTGCAGCTTTTGCTTTAAGAAGCAAAACAAAACAAAAAATAGTTGTGTGATTTTAATGCAGATTTGAAAGAAAAGGGAAAAAAATCTCTTGGGTCTGAACCCACCACAAGTTTTTAAGTGCAGAATCTGTGTCTGTTGTTGAATAAGAAATGTGTGCTGACTGCCAAAATTCAGCTTGAAAGCAGCCAGAAGCTATCTGGGAAAAACCAAGTGTTTTGCATATACCTTTTGTAATTGTAAAAATAATAATTTAAAAATCCAAAATAAAAAAAAAACCAAACCAACAAATCAGGAAGAATTCACCAGTTATTAAACCTTGAAAAATATGGGACCTTGTATAACTCAGAGCCCAGAAGTGACATCTAAACTGAAAAAAACCAAAAAAAACAACCCACTGAAAATAGGGATTTATAGTTTGTATCTTATTCCTCATAGCCAAGTGGTTTTATAACCAATGACTCTTTATCCCAATTGCTCAAGGAAGAACAGAAAATGCCTCAAGCCTGGCAGTAAATGCAGTGAAGGGATACGGATCCTGCTGTCCCTAAGTACAAATTGCATCATTTGTAAGGGTTTGGTTAACTCTCATTTTGGACAGCACTGGAACAACAATATCTTTCCTTGGTCAGGAATTTGTCGCCATTGGCCATGCAGCTCCCAAGCAGATCACCTGGTGAGCTTTGTTTCCCTCTGGCTTTTCCTTTGGCCAAGCAGTCTTGGAAAGAGATGGAAATGTTCAGTGATACCCCTCCCTGCTTGCTCCTCCACAGGAATGAAACGTGAGCGTTTTTCCTCTGAAGAAGGCGAAATCACAGAATCACAGAATACTATGAGTTGGAAGGGACCCACAGGGATCATCTAGTCCAACTCACCATCTAACACCTGTACAGAGATCGAACGCACACCCCAGAGTGGTAACACAAACCTAGTTCCCTCACAGGCGCACAGGCCACTCCGAGCCAGGAGGGACCCACAGGACCATCCAGCCCAACACCCCCAGCTAGACCATGTCACTGAGCTCCTCATCGAGTTTTCTCTTAAACACCTCCAGGGATGGCGACTCCACCACCTCCCTGGGCAGCCCATTCCAATGAGGGATCACTCTCTCTATGAAAAACCTCTCCCTAACATTCAGTCTAAACCTCCCCTGGCGTAGCTTAAGGCCATAAGGGGATGGAGGGATGTCAGCCGGATTGTGACCCTGAGGTCTGCTGTGGATGTGCTTGGTGAGCTTCCTTTTGCACCGTGGTGAGCACCAGATAACACAGCTCAGGAACCACACGATCCCATTGGGATCAATTGACTGTGTCTGTCTGCAACAGCTCCTGAATGCAGGGGGGATAAAGGTTTTGGGTTCAGCAGATATATCTGTTCCTCATCACAGCACCCTGGGCTCGGGGCCACCCAGCCGATGCTGCTGCCCTCACTCTCCTGGGGGCCCCTCCTCATTTAATCTTGATTTGCAATCCCCACCCCACTATCAAGCCACTTAGTGTACAAAAAAACAAGTCTTTGTGATACACAAAGCACAGGCAATCATGGGGAAAAGCTCTTCAAAACAGGCGTTTTTTACAGACCAAGAATTTCACGACTTTAGTAGAAAGCACAAACAACACTGGGCTAGGAATTCACAATATTTAGTGCCTGGTTTGTATAGCTACTGCAGTTAATATCCCAAATAAATATTTCCATGACTAATCCCTTGGAAAGAAAAACACAAAGAAAGAGGCTGTCATATGAAACAAGATGATTTCGATGTTTGCTTTGTATTTATGAGCACAAATTTTGCCTCTTGGGTTGTGTAACATGCTTCATCTAAAACCCCGTTTGTCTCTTGCTAGGTAAATATGTGTTTGTTTTCTGTCCTCATCTCATCCCTCTCTCCTTCCCCAAAAGCCAACCAAGAAGTCCTTATCCTCCTCTCTAGATTCCAGCAAAACTCTGCGTATTTTGATGAGGATCTAGAGGTACAAAGCCTTAAATTCTAGAAATACTAATTGCAATTTCATTCAATGTGATTAAACGATGGAAATTTTATGCTTGGGATTTTTTCGCATAACAGCAAAAATAAAATCCCATAAAGAAAAAAAACAACCCAAAACCTGTTGGCGTCATCAGAACCTAAAAATAACAGGAAGATGACTTCTGGTGCCAGAATGATACCAAACAAAATCTATTATTGAATTAGATTCTTTCCAATTGTTCTTCTTAGGAATATATTTCCCTTTCCCCCTCAGGGTTTGTTTGGAGCCAAGGTATTCTGCCTGTCAGCTCCATTCCAGCACTCAAATTAACAAGAAGTGATGTCTCTTACAGTAAAACCCGGTATCTATTAAAATGTCGATGAAGGAGTTTGTGGTGTCTGGCTTCGAGCTGGCAGCTGGGGATAACTTTGAAGGGAGGGAGAGCTGGACAGCCTCACCCTGCTGCCACGGCCAGGACAAGCCTCCTGTTTCTGGAGGATGATAGACCTGCTGTCCCAGCAGCCAGGAGCAGGAGAGGCCTAACTCCAGGTACTGATGGAGTGGCTGGAACACCCAGCACTCTTTCCTCCCTGCTTCTCTCCTATCGCCAACTCCACAGTATCTGTTTTCTCTCTGATGTGTAGTTTTAGCGGCTGTGCTGGCTGGGCTTTGCTGTCCATTTATTTGAAGTGTTTCATCTTTTTCCCCCCCCNTTTCATCTTTTTCCCCCCCCCCCCATCTTTCATTCTAATTAAGCACCTCTCAATCTTGTTGCATTGTAGCTGAACGTCTTGGTGGCATCTTGGTGGCTTTCTGCTATGGTGGCGGAGGGATGTGATCCACCAGGTCAGCTTTTATAGCTTAATCCACACCTCTTTCCTGCTCTAGTACCTCGGCATTATATTAAGAGCCTCCTGAAATCATCTGCCACAATTCCCCAGAGTGTTATTTGCTCACTGGCACTGCTGTCTCACCATCCCCATTATCCTGACCAGCAGAAACGAGCTGATTGCTGACGCTGCAGTGTGGTCCTCTTGACACACAGGCTGCACTTTCATTAGCTGCACTCTCACCCCAAATTCATCTAACCGTGCCATCTCCAGCTGTAAGGATTCCCTGGACGTTACATCAACGCTGCTGGCATCCTGCTCTCTGCTCTGGCTGCTGGCTTTCTCATGGACCTCCAAAGTCTGGAGAATCTCTATCACAAGTGAGCTTGGTCCTGCAGACATGCTGATACTGAGACTGGAGAAGTCCTGGCTTCGACCCAGGATCAAAAAAAGCATCCATATTATGCAGCATCCTCTCTGGAGCTTTCCTGCATTGATGGGAGCTGTGCGAGATGACCCAAAGCTGGTGCAGCCAGGGTGACCCCACTGGTGGCATTAACACCACTGACCTGCTTTACCCTGGGTGGTTTTTTTTCAGTAGCCAGCGAGCACGTTGGATGTGATGCCCTGAGGTCCACAATCCAGGCAAACACTAAATGACACAATCCAGGCTGGAAGGAGCCATGTGTTTTCTCCTGCATGCAGCTACCGCTGTGCTTCCAAACACGTCTCTCCTCTTCCCTTTTTTTGTACAGTAACTTTGCACACACAGACATCAAACAGCAGCTGTTTGGCCAGCATTTTGAAAAGCAACTAGTGATTTTAGCTGCCTTAATTTTGAAGCTAGGGTTTCCACTCTACACAGTGAAAAGGCTTTTTTCTTCTCAAGTAGCTGTAGATGTTTTAACCTATTTCTTTTGTAAATGTGAACCATGGAAACAGTCAGAACTTATCAGACACGAGTGTTTTTGAGGTTTCCCCTTGTAGAAAGAAAATGTCATGGTGCCTGTCAGAGCCAAGTTACCCAGGGCTTCTCCCACTTCAATTAAGCATGAGCAAACCTATAATGTGTCAGAGCCTGCACTAAGTAAACAACGTGCTGGATAATTTTGGAGGTCACTTCAGTCCTGGGGTTAAAATTTGAGCAGGAAACTGTGCTGAGAAAGGTTTCTTGAAAAGTCTTTCTCTCCTGGCTGAGCCATCTCTGGTGTTTTGGTTCTTCTTGTCTCTGGGTGGAGCTGCAATTAAAAAGGACATGTACATTTCTTTGAAGAAAGGACTCAAGCCACAAAATCTTTGACTCCTCCAAAGCGTCCCACGGAAGCCAAAAAAATGTAGCTGAGGGAATTGATTTTTAGGGTAATGGTTTCGTCTGCTGCAGTGGAAAGGTCACTTGTCAATACTCGTGGGCCCAGAACAGACCTCTGAGCTTGCAGTGCAGGGCTGCAACATTTCCAGTAAGTGGTTAAGAACAGAAGGGAATTAAATTCAACAGGTGTCCCCTTGGGATTGAACTAGGAGTACTCAGTGAATGAACTGCTATTCACTGGGGAAAACGCTACAGGATACTGATTTTGTGTGTGTGTGTTCTTATTTGATGGCACAATAGTGAAAAATAATATCTCTGTGCGTGTTGGAAAGCATTAACAGAATTCCTGGTGTAATTCCAGAGAGAGTGATGCTTGGTTCAATTCCATGCAGACATGGAATTAGTGCTCCAAGTTATCTGTGGACAGCTCTGCTGTTGTGCTCCCACAGACAAGGCATGGAAGAAGGGACAAGCCTCTGCACTTCCCACAGTCAGGATAAAGCCACGTATCCCTCCCCAGGGCACCTTCAAAAGGTTTTGTTGAATCCCTGAAGCACAAACGAGAGCCTGGCAATGTCCTTCCTCTTTTGACTGGCATCAACACCACGACAAAATGCCACAGAGATCAGCTCAGCTCAGTATGTATCCCCTTCCTATGGATGGAGGCAGCGACAGTGCACTGTGCAGGTTTGCCTGTAAATCCCATTCATCACACCCCAAGTCTTCTCCCTCCTAATCCTCTCTTCTTCCACGCCTGGCTAAATGATTTCCCTGCAGCAAGCCAGTTGTCCCCGATAACGCTGATAGCAGGCAATCATTGACTGCCTTATGTCAAACCTCAGGAAAATGAATGTTAAAGGAGTGTCACTATTAATTTATCCACTTTTCATAAATATCATCTTGCTAATCCTTGCCTCTCAAATACCTTCTTCTGGTGGGGTTGACATCAGCTGCTCAGAGAGTGTGTTGCCTGCCTTTTGCCACTTCTCTCCAGGGACAGGCCCGGGCCCAGGTCAGCAGTGGAGGGAGAGAATCATAAAAACATTGAATGGTTTAGGTTTGGAAGGACCCCAGAGACCATGTAGTTCCAACCCTCCTGTCATGGGCAGGACACTTTTCACAAGACCAGGTTGCCCAAAGTCCCATCCAGCCTGATCTTGAACACTTCTAGGGATGGGGTATCCACAGCTTCTCCCAGGGATCTGATAACAGGCTGTAGGTTTGTTAAAATCCTGCTCCTGGATGGGAGAAATAGTAGGTTTAAACAACAGCAAAGCAGATGCAGTTTGAGCACAACAGAGGAGGGAAAGAAAACATGGTCTTGACAGTTATAAGGTAAATGCTAGAGCAAATTGTGGGAAAGATTGCAGAGGCTGCATCTAAAAAGGTTATGTGTGGAGCCTGTCAAAATTCTCTCTTTGGAGTGGATTTAGGTGTAAATGACCATACCTTCTTGTCCTCTAACAGGAGGAGAGAGCTTTTCAATCTCTGTAATTCATTTATTTCAGCCCTACTTTCCATGATTTTTGTGGTACTGCTGTTGGACATCAGGAAGAATAAAAAGGAAAGTCTGTCTTCTCTCATAAAACTAAAAGTAAATGCATAACACAGCTTAATTGAAATTACTGACTTCCCCAGACAAACTGGGTGTAACTTGATCAGCAGTGGTCTGGCTAATACACACACAAAAAAAGACTTCGTGACATCCAGTGCCCACAGCACTGAAAATGGAGTAACGCGACACCAACATCAGATCTCCACAGGGAAAGAAGACCATGTAGATTTGCTGCTGAGACAGTAAGGATCACCTGAGCAAGAGCAAATTCCAGTAGTTCAGCCCTAGAGCAGGAAACATAGGGGTGGAGGAACTGGATTAGTGGCACAGCCCCGGGGTTTTGATTCTTTCTTGGGTTCCTCGAGCAGTTCCCTGCTGTTTTGGACCTCAGTTCAAGGTGTAGGCTCAGTCTGATCTCTAGAGTGGTAGAAAAAAATGAAGTCATTTAAGAATATACTTTGAAAACACAACAAATCCATTGAGCTGAGTGCTTTGTCCTTCAGTTCAGCTGTACCATTTGAGGGACACTCCAGAGGAAAAGAGAACTACTTGAGGAGCATCTGGAGAGATGGGCTTCAGATGCCCTTTTCCCTATTTATGCTTATTAGAGATGAAATTGAAGTGCAGCATGATTAAATTATGCATATAAAGAAAAGCTTCCACAAACAAGAAAACATAAGCAATGTGGGAAGAACAGAACTGCAAAGAGAACGAGAGGAATGAAACCAAACAGGATGCCAAACTGCAAAAGACATTTCAACAGCACCTAATTAAAACTGTTCACATTTGCAACAGACAGAAGGTAAAGACATTCACAAGGAAACAGAAGAAAAGGGAGGAAAAAACCAGCACTAAAAGGAGTGATTTAGTCAATCACAGGAAATTTTGGAGAAATAGCAAGCTTGAGCAAAGGGCAGTTGCAGAACGTGGAATGCATTTAGAGTTGAAGGGTTATTTCCAATTGTCTCCCAGCAGAAGTGACTCCAGCTGGTAATGATGAGGACTGTGCTGTGCAGCAGCCCCTGCCCACAGTGCCAGCAGCCTATGGGGAGCTGGCACTGCCAGCGTTCCGTGCTTGTCTCCATGCAGCGCTTTGAATAATATCACATAGCAACCAGCCCAGGACTGAGAAATCAAGCCGGGTCCCACTCCAATAACTTAATCACAGGATTCTCTCCCAGCTTCTTTTGGTTTAATTAATGAGTCTTCGTCTTGTGGCTTCAAAAACTGTAGATACACCAGTTAATGGTGAGGCTGAAAAATCCAGTGTGACACCTTTGTTAGCGACATGAACTAATAATACTTCTTCTCCTGTGACACCTTTCAAAACCTGACATGTTCACCACTGGGCTCATCTGGTTTCTGATGTGTAGGAGAGCAGCAGCAGCAGCTTATAAGTGGAATAATCAGTACAAATCTTTCAAAAAGGCCAAATCAAACCTTCACTAGTGACTAAAACACGGAGGATAAAAAACAAGAAGTTACACTGTACTTTGCTTGTCTCTTGTCTAAGCAAAATCATTTTCATAATTAGTGAACAAGGGATGAAAAGTAGCGAATAAGGTTTGAAAGGGAAAAGGCTGTCATGTCTGAGACAAAAAAGGGGAAGGTATTTTTCCTCCTTGTGGTACAGACTTTGCTTTGAGAACGGGCTGGCTGGGTGAAAACTGAGCTTTCTATCTACAGAGAGGCTGATTTATGTGTACACAAGAAATCTCCCTGTTCAGAGATAAGCCACTGAAGCGCTTTGTTAATGATGAATGATGAAGTGGCAGTCAGAGCTGTAGGAAGAAGCTCTCCGTTAGGTAAGTCCAGAGGCACCTGAGGCCTTTGGTAACCCACCAGTCTAGACGCTGCCTGAGATCCAGCCATCCTCCCCTCAGCCACCCATGATGCTACATGGAGATGCCATAAATCACTTGTACACTCCGTGAAGAATTGCCATCAGTCCAAAGGTGCATGTTAAACAATCCCATGCTGGAATGTTTGTGTTTCCTTTCTGTCTGGATAGGTCCCAAATAATCAGCTCTGTGTTGGTGGATGACAGCCAGCAGGGATGTCTCAGCCCCCCAGAGCACGGAGGTGCCCAAGTGGACGAAGGTCCTTTTTGGGACAGTGCAGGTTACTCTCTCACCTTTGTTTGTGATTCGGCTGTGAGAGCCAGAACAAGGCAGCAGTGCTGTTCCTAGCCCTGACACAGAGAAATGAGCAGTGTCCCAGAGAGACAAGTGGTGCAGACATGTGGCTGTACTCACTGTCTCCTCAATAACGTCATTTTTGCAGGGGCAACTGAAGGGGGAAGAGCAGAATCCCCCCCGGACTGCCTCCTTCATGGGGAAGTGACTGATGAGCCTGGCAGCCTCTGAACAAATATTTCTGATACAGAGAATTCACTTGTCAAGTTGGAGGAGCCCTGAGAGGAAATTTCTAAAGCAGATCTGTCGGAGATAATGACACTGCACAAGGAAGCCCTCCTTAGGAGGAATGTCTTCAGAAGACATGGACTGTTTGAAAACACGATGCTTCTGTGTGTTCCCGTCGATGAGTTAAAATTCAAGCAACCGTGGCTGAATTTTTAATCTGTGAGCTGTAACAGGTGAAGCTCAAAGAGGCAGTGAGTCATTTTTTTCACCTTCCCTGATGCTTCCTTGGTCAGTCAGACCTTGTTTTCTTTCCAGATCAGAAATCTCTTTAGGCTCGAGATAAATCACTGTGTTCTGCCTCATCCAGATTACAAACCAGGGAATTTTTGTGCATCTGGATGTTTGTGTAATTGCCTAACACTGTGAAACCTCATCTCAGCTGAAGCCTCTTAGCTCCACTGTTAGCTAAAAAGCAATTAACAGTAACCATAACCAGAAACACTTTTAGCATGAGGACAAGCAGCAAATGGCAAATAGATACATCAACAAATCTGGTTTTGCCTCGTACTTTGCTGTTCGCAGTCAATGGGTCATTAATTTTTATATGAGTATCACGCACTTATAAGCGGTTTGGGAATCTTGAAGTTATTACCTGCAACAATGGCTTTGATTGTGTTGCCTGCTCTGTGCTGCCCCTGATCCTCCAGTTTAAAAGCCACCCAAAAGGGTAGAGCAGCCACAATCACCCCCCAAGGCAATCCTGGGTACCCAAAGGCACTGCCTGCTCCTCGCACTTGTTGAATCTCTCAGATACGTTTCCTCAATACGGGGCTGGGTTTGTAAAGCCATTTCCCCTCTGGAAGCTCATCAGCATGCACACTTTGTAGGTGTTGTTCTTCCAGCTCCTCTAAGTAGCGGTATTTTATCCTGTCAAACATGAAATTGGCTCGGGTCAGGAATTTCGTGCTGAGCTAGTCGATCTTTGGGGTTTTCACTAATTAAATCCAGGACAGATAGCCGATAGATTCTTCGGCTGAACAAGGATAACTATTTCAATCTCTTTTTTTTTCCCAAGTGTTTTCAGATTGTTTTACATTTTCTGATTCATTAGCTCAAGTTTGAGTTCTCTGGGAAAAAAAAAAAGTAGGAAAACGTATATTTTACTTGGCAAGCCAGTCATTTTATATAAAATAGGGTTTACTTTCCATATGCTCACAGAGGCACTTGTAGATTATCTGTGTGCAAAAACACATGAATAATGTTAGCTAGATTCATGCAAGTGGTGTTTTTTAATATGAATAAGTGCTGAGTTTCAAAAAAAAAAAAGGAGATAGAGAGGTGTCAAGGATGAGATTGCCTGTTACCCTACTCTGCACCAGAGCTGTGCTTTGGTTATCAGTTATTTTTAAGATTGCTCTCCTGGTTTGTTTGGCCTTAGCCTGTCTCTCCAGATAATATATCAGCAATTACCTGTTCAGTTTTATTATGCTCTTGTTCCTTCGTGCAGACATTCAGGACTTCATTTGCTCCCACCTTGCAGACAGACTTAAATGTTAAGCTTGTTTTCCTACCAGATGGAGAATAGACGCCTCTATTTCAGGTAAGTGTTTTGTGATCTCTTCCCGGTGTGAGAAGATGATCCTGCGCTTGTTATAGTTCAGGTCAGGAAGGCTGTGAAATGCAAATCAAACCAGACCTCTTTTGCTTGACAGGTCAGAGGGGCTTTGCTGAGCTATTTGTATGTTTAATATAATTTGGGTGTCCTTGTGCAGTCAGTAGCTGTGGGAAGTGCAAAGTGATTTTGCTGGAGCAGTTCAGCCTGGGAAGCCCCATCCCTGGAAATGTTCAAGGCTAGTTTGGATGGGGTTTTGAACAACCTGATCTAGTGGAGGGTGTCCCTACAGAGAGGTTGGACTAGATGACTTTTATGGTCTTTCCAACCCAAACCATTCTACGATTATATGCTTTTTATGCCTTTACTCTTCCTGAAGACATGACAAAGAAAACTAAAAACAAATCAAGAGAAAAGGCGAATACAAATACAAATGTGCAAAGACCAGCACATTGGTCATCCCTGCAATGACCAAAATATTCAGGGAAGAGGGCTTCTACCCCTTGAATCATGTGAGACTTGTGAACATGTTTCCCAGCACAGTCCTGCAACCTTTTTTCCCCACCTTACTTATCTTGTAAAGGGTAAGTCTCTGCTGTAAGAGTTTCCCATAGCCAAATGCAAGCAGACTGCCTGTCTTATCTCCATTTGCCCCCTTCTGCGCAAACATTTCAGTCACTTCCTGCAAATTTAATGGGTTTTTTCAACTACTGACATGCTCCTCATCTCCACTCTGCAATTACTAAGTGCTGATGTTCTGAGACAAATGTTTTGTTTTAAAATGTGCAACACCCAAATTAAAAAAAAACCCAAACAACAAAAACCAAACTAAATGAGATAGATCCCTCCCTGAATTCTCTCTGATGCTAATTATAGAAATCTCAGCTATCCAGGAGAAGCATGAGTCAACAGAGGCTTTGGAAAATATACTTTGGATGGTGCATAAAAGTGGGGGATGCGGCAGGTACGCGCTGGAGGTGAACACTGAGAGTTTGGAAATGCAAACAGACTTCAGGATTTGCCAGTCCCCTTCCTCCCCCAACACCCAGAATGTTATATTGCTGGTTGGTCTTCATTTTAAATCAGCCAGCACTCTGCTGTCAAGACACATGTGTTGTTTTCATAGAGTTGGCACCAGAAGTTATCATTTTTTTTTCCAGCTCAATTTAGAGAAGGGTAACAAATATTCTGGGTTTGCTCTGAAATCATTACGGGAGTAGCTCCTGGATTATCCATCATGGTTGCTCCTGCAATGAAAGTGCAGCTCTTCTGTCAGAGTTTCAGCCTGCTGATGTCTCTGGCTGTTAGGATGCAACCCCAGGCTCTGTCGCCATCACAAGAGAGGGTTGGAATAGGCTTCCAAATTCATTCCAGTGCTGATTTTTATTAGGGAATCTTATTTACATACCACATTCTCCTCTTGCACAAGAAAGCTGGAGGCATTTTTATTCCTTCTAATGCATTTTAGAGGCAATCTGACATTTTCTAATGGCTCTCAGGTATGTATAATTTATCCTGTTCCAAGTCGGCATTTTCCAAAATAACACTGGAAAACGATCTGGGTTCCTGCTTTTTTTGGACAACCATTACTCTCACTCTTTTTTCCAGGTTGACCTATAAATGTCCATATGCTGCAGGATAATTGCAGTAGGTGTAGGTTCCTTTGGAGACGGTCTTGTGTGGGAGACAATATGACAGCTCATCTGCATAGCACAGGCATCATTCCCCTGACTTGATTTAGCAAAGAGTCCTGGATCCGGAGGCTTCTCCCATATCTCCTGTATATTTAGGGGATTGCTCATATCCACAGTGCACTCCTGCTCTCCCGTGCAGTCATTTTTCCATCATCCAGGGGCAGCTCAGCTGGTTGGAGAAGGAATCACAGAGTGCCATAAGCGTGGCAGACCCTGGTGTGGGGGGCTTGGCCTCTGCTGTTGGATCCCCACACTGTATCCAGACATCCTGGGCTGTTAAAAATGTGCATTAACGTACAACTGGAGTATTTTATGGGAATATTCCTGTGCTAACAGTGATAAAGGCTGTGCTGGTAAACCGGTGGAACTGATGACCCAGGGGAGTGTTGAGTCTCACAAATGCCATGACTTGATTAGGAACCACAGGCAAGCTGTCCCCAGACTTGATAAACCCATGACAGACTTTTGGAGAGATAAAAAAAAAAAAAAAAAAGCCTTGAGAAGCTGGGATGAGGTTATCAGTATAGAGCTGGGAGGAAGTGCAGGAGAAGGAGCTGTGTTACCCCACCCCTCAGCATCCCTAGCCTATTACAGCTGGATGTCAATGATTTTCACCTGGCATTCAAGGAGCCTGTGGACTTCTAAGCATTCAAGTTTAAAGACCTCCATCAGACAAGCACCCTTTCCATCCCAAAATGCACCTTCCCAATGTGTTTTCGAAAGAGATTGAGCAGGTCGGCTTAAACACACAGAAGAGATGGGGCACTTTTATTCATTTTTGCGGGTTTTATGCCCTGACAAGGTGTGTTCCATGGCCGTGGCGGCTGTATCAGCCTCATGGGAGCTTGAGGAGCCAGAGGACTGGGGCGGTCTCAGCATGTCAGTCACGTCAGGGGGTGGAGCAAGGGTTGGTCCCTGCCCGTGACAGTCACACAGGGGTGTGTGACAGCAGCACAGCCTCAGAGTCTCAGTCACACTGCGAGAGTGACAAGGCTGGTCCCTGCCGGAATCAGTCACAGTGGGGGTGTGACAGGGGCAGTCCCTGCTGGTGTCAGTCACACTTGGGGGTGTGACAGGGGCAGTCCCTGGCAGTGTCAGTCACACTGGGGGTGTGACAGGGGCAGTCCCTGGCACTGTCAGTCACACTGGGGGTGTGACAGGGGCAGTCTCTCCTGGTGTCAGTCACACTTGGGGGTGTGACAGGGGCAGTCCCTGGCACTGTCAGTCACACTGGGGGGTGTGACAGGGGCAGTCTCTCCTGGTGTCAGTCACACTTGGGGGGGGGACAGGGGCAGTCCCTGCTGGTGTCAGTCGCATTTGGGGTGGGATGTGGGCAGTGTTGCTCACACTGGGGGTGTGNAGGGGCAGTCCCTGCTGGTGTCAGTCACACTGGGGGTGTGATGAGACAGGTGCCTGGCTGTGTCAGTCTGGGGGAATAACAGCGACTAGATGTCATTCCCGCTGAGCGGGTGAGGGGGGCTGGCCTCTGGCTGTGTCAGTCACACTTGAGGGATGTGACAGGGGTGGTTCCTGCCTGTGCCAGTCACACTGGAGGTGTGACAGAGGCCAGTCCCCAGCTGCGTCAGTCCTGCCGGGGGTGTGCCAGGGGTTGGACTCTGGGAATGCCAGTGCCATGAGGGTGTGCCCGGGGCTGATCCCTGGCTGTGTCTGTCACAGGGGGTGTGGTAGAGGCTGATCCTTGGCTGTGTCTGTCACAGGGAGGTTGTGCCAGGGGCTGATCCCTGGCTGTGTCTGTCACAGGGAGGTTGTGCTAGGGGCTGATCCTTGGCTGTGTCTGTCACAGGGAGGTTGTGCCAGGGGCTGATCCCTGGCTGTGTCTGTCACAGGGAGGTTGTGCCAGGGGCTGACCCCAGCCCTTGGTGACGCCAGTACTACGCGACTGCTCTGGGAGGAGCGATGGGCGAGGCTGGGACAGGCTGGGGAAACTGCCCCCGCTGTTTGTGAGGGTCCTGCAGTGTGGTCAGAGCCACTCGTTCAGTTTCCCTTTTAATTCAGGTTCGATGGGTGGTCCAACCTCCCAGCTCAAGTAGGGTTATGAAAAAGAACAAGGAAAACGAAGTCGCAGAGTATTTTTATTTTCCTGGGCATCACTAAACCCTTACCATTTACACTTGATTGGGTGCTGCAGTAAAAATCCTTTGTGCCGAATGGTTATGTGAATAGATTATCAAATACTTTTCTGAGCTAAACTAGAAATCCTGGAGTTGCAACAAGAAACAATGAGTACAGAGCAAAGGTATTGAGAGAACTGCTCAGCTGTCCTGGCATCTTTGGTCTTGGAGGAATCTTCGTTCATGTTCCATGTTCGGAGCCGAATTTGCAATTTTGGTGCTGTGCTCCAGAAGCGAACAACAGCCCTTCCACCTATGAAGAAAAGCCTGGAGCCTGGGGGGTCTCGGGTGAACTGATGGGCCACCATGTACACTCCTTGGGCACAAAGGCCTTTCTGTCCTGGCTGCTTTAGTCTGGGAGGAGTCTTGATTCATTTCTGGGAGGAGTCTTTTGCAATTTCGACACTGTGCTCCGGTGTTGATTTTTCCCCTTTAACTCTTCAACAAGCTCAGGTGTGCATTTCATGTTTTTCAAAACTAAGTGCAGATTGTAGGTAAGTATCTCCAAACTTAAAGTCAGTCGTGGCAGGAGGCCACATAGTGTGTCTATTCTTCCATAAGCACCTTCTGTACCAGAAGTTATTTCTCTGCACACTCCTTGTATCTCCAGCCCCTGAATTGAGCTGTCCGAGTTAGGCTGGGGACATTGGCAGAATCAGACAATGGTTTTTGCGTAGAAATTTGCTGGGAGCCTACACCACTATGTGCAAAGGAAATTGCAAGTTTGGGAAAGTAAGCGTGGCAGAAAGTTATTACTCAACCAGCCTGCCTCTTACAGTTTGTTCCCGTTAATTGTTCCATATTCTTTACAGCTTGACTCCAGATTTTGTGACCGTAAGTAGAACTTGTTTGCTCCATGTTTCTTCCAAATGCCTCATACATGAGATGCCAGTTGACCCAGACCCAAAGATGTAGAAGATCCTGAGAAGTACCACAGGAGAAAGCACATTGGGATAACAGGGTGAAGCTGGGTAGAGGCAGTGAAACGATTCCTTGCTCCAGGTGATTTGAGAGAGCACAGCATCAGAGATCCTGCACCTTCTTTTAATCACACTCTTACTGTGTTGATATTCTTCCAAAATTCAGTGTCCCTAACAGCTATTGCAGGTCTGTCGCCAGAGTTCAGTGCATTAAAGGGAGCCCAGCTTTTCCCTGGGGAGTTAAAAGCTCAAGCTTCAGCCAAATATGAATTAAATCTCTCTGAATTCAGTTCCTTATAAGAAACCTTTGTTATTTTTGGCTTTTCTCCTGTTTTATGTAAAAGAGTGTGAAGCTCTCAGATGTTTAAAGTGCTTATGGTAGTCATAAAACAAAGTAGCCAGATGTCAGGAACCTCTATGGCCAATAAAAATGTTGATGGGATGTGATGGTAAACCCTTCATAAAATATATCAGGCTCCCGTTATGACAGCAAGAAAGTTTGCATTTTGTAGTGAATTTAACAGGAAAAAAAAGTATGAAATTACTCCAAAGTGGCAAATAGATTACAGATCCTCATCTGTCCTGACAAACTCTTCACATTTAAAACACATAAAAGTGAGGTATCATAAATTTAAAGGATTTGGCATTCATATATGTGCATTGGGAATATAAATGTAGGACAGGCACAAAACACCAATAATGTAATTTTAATAGGAGTCATAGATTGTAAGGAAATGGGTGATTCACTTATTTTTCTGCCTTGTCTTTGATGATTACATCTGATTTTTTGTGTGTGCTGGAATAACTCATCAAGACTGAGAGGAAAGACTTAGAATGGGGAATTTAAGGGAATTATGTGCTTGTAGATGCAACATATGAAAGAGAAGGCAGAGTACATTTGAATATCCCCGTATGAAGAAGAAAAATTAAAATACGTGGAACGTGATAGAGCTAAGGATGTTCGTTTGAGGACCAGTATAATGAGATCCCTGATTTTTTTTTTTCTTATTTTAGGTTAATAAGGAAACGTTAGCACAGTGCCCTGTTCTTCATTACTGAAAGCCAGAGGCGAGGTTTGGGACTGTGCTCATGAATTTGATGAGTGTGTTGACACTTCCATCAATCTGAGTGTTGGGGTGTGTACGTGCTGCTTTTATTATCTTGCCGCAGAAGCCCTTCTGTGTCTCATCTCAGACCAACAACAGAAGACATGATGCACTGACTAGCGTTGGCCTGGGTCTTTGATCTAGCCCATGAGACATCATTTGGAGCGTTCTGCATTATTTATCACTACTGAAGTATTTTCAATTAAACCGACAGATTAAATACTTACTTTGCCTGGCAGATAATGAAATTCTTGTTTCTTTTCCAAGGAAGCTGACATGAAAGAAGCCAGACACAAGAGGGCACAGGAATTTGTACTGGCTGTCTCAGCATTTGCTAACAAGTAAGCACTGTATGATACCACAGGATGGAGGCAGGCTTGGCTTCTGGTACTGACAATTTTAACACAGGCAAGGAACACGCAGGTGATTCCTAAGAAGCCTCACAAAGGGTGGGCAGCTGGAGGTGGAGGAAGATTACTGACCACCTTCCAGTTCTGGGTCCATCCTTCTAGATCCTCAGTTTAATTAGAAATCCATATAGATTTCTGCAGTGGCAAGAAGGGGGGACCTTTGAAATTTACACCAGAAGGTGGTTCAACCAACCCACTAACTCTGACTTGCAGTATGAAAATGAATGTTTAGAACCTTTTCCTCTGAACACTCTGAGGAATGCTGAGAAAGGACAACTGAGGATGAGGAAAGCATCACTCTTATGGATACTTTTGAGGAGGATGATATGGTCATTTCCTCCATGATCCCTCTGAGAAAGAACACTGTTTGCTGTCACTGCACCATTTTCCTTGGTAGTTGTAATATACTACGATTTGTTTTTTTAAAAAATGGCCATTCATCACCTGGGCCCCACACAAACATGCTTGACTGTGGAGATATTGGTGTCATAGACGTAATGGGAGGACTGCGACCTTAGATGGCTCCTGTCAGAATCATAGAATACCCCGAGTTGGAAGGGACATACAAGGATCAATAAGTCCAACTCCTGGCACTGCAGAGGACAGTCTCAAGAATCCCACCATGTGCCTCAGAGTGTTATCCAAAAGCTCCTTGAGCTCTGTCAGCCTTGGTGCTATGACCACTGCCCTGGGGAGCCTGTTCCAGTGCCCAGTCACCCTCTGGGTGAAGAAACTTTTCCTAATACCCAATCTAAACCAACACTGGCACAGCTCAAGTTGTTCTGTCAGGTCCTGTCACTCGTCACCAGAGAGCAGAGATCAGTACCTGCCTTCCACCTCCCTTTGTCAAGAAGCTGCAGACCCCTCAGTCTCCTCTTCTCCAGGCTGAACAAGGAAGGGGACTGAGCCATCCTTACAGGAACAGACCCCATTTCTTCTGGCAAAGCAGAGCTTGAGAGTGAATCAGTCATTGCCACACTCCTGCAGGAAGATGGATGCACACTTACTACCATTGAGGGGAGTGGGTGATACCTCATGAATTGCTATGGGCTGGATCTGGGAACAGGAAGGGCATTGACCTGTTGGAGCGAGTCCAGAGGAGGCCACTAAGCTGATCAGAGGGACAGAGCACCTCTCTTGTGAGGAAAAGCTGAGAGAATTGGGATTTTTTTGGCCTGGAAAAGAGAAACCTTTGGGGTGACCTAATTGCAGCCTTCCAGTACCTGAAGGGAGCCGACAAGAAAGATGGGACAAGACTGTTTACAAGAGCATGTAGTGACAGGACAAGGGGGAATTGCTTCAAACTGAAAGAGAGTAGGTTTTTTTCTCAGGATTTTTNGCACGGCCGCGCCGGGACCGGCAGCCCCCAGGTAGGGCGGGGGGAGCGGGGCACCGCAGCGCGGAAAAGTTCGGCGTTCGTGATGCCTGGAACAATAAATGCCTTTTTAAATGTGCGTGTTGGTTATTATTTTTCAGCCTACATCGTGGTTTCGACATCCTCCCCGCCGCGGGAGCCGCACAGCCGTGATTATGGAGTTACCTTGAGACAAGCAGCGACAGCATCCCTTGCAAAGTTTTCCTTCCCCAAAGGCAACAGCAGGTCAGTTACAGGGCTGGAGGTGAGGAATACTCCTGTTACCCAGCTCCTTATGAAATTAACGGGGATGGCTGGAGCTGGGGGTGACTCGAGCCACGCTGTTCCAGGCAGTGACTAATGAGGACTAATCCAGATTGTTTTCTGTATCACAGAAGAAGAAAGCGTGGCTTGTGTTGGAGATGAAGCCAGCCTTTCTGAGATGTGAATAAGAGCTTTCTCTGAATGCACATCACTACACAGCCTTGATAACTGTACTTGATAAGCCTCCTGAAACTAAATAGGCACGTTTTATATTTATGCATCATGGGAATACAGAAATGTGTATGTTTTTACATATCTGTGTTCTTATTTACATGTGCTTGTATTCAGAGATGTGTTACCCAGCCTTTTGGTACTTGAAAGGAGTTCTTCTTATGGAAAAGAGGGAGAGCAACTCTGCGTGGGTAGATAGTGATAGGACAAGGGGAAACATCTTTAAACTAAAAGAGGAGAGCTTTAGGTTAGATTTTAGGAAAAATTCATTACTGTGAGAGTNTCTTAGACACCTCCAGGGATGGCGACTCCACCACCTTTCAGATTGGGTATTAGGGAAGAAATCTTTACTATGAGGGTGGAGGCACTGGAACAGGTTTTCCAGAGAAGCTGTGGATGCCCCATCCCTGGAAGCGTTCCAAGCCAAGTTGGATGGGGCTCTGAGCAACCTGATCTAGTGGAAGATGCTCCTGCCCGTGGCCAGAGGCTTGGAACGAGATCATCTCCGAGGAACCATTCCGTGATTCCATGAAGAGGTCTCCGGAGCACCGGGGAGGTTCGGGAGCCGCTCAGCCGGGGCGGTGGGAAGGTGCCGGTGGTAGGATTCGAAGGTGGCGCGGGAGCCGAGTGGGGAGCGAAGGCTGTCGCTGTCGCTGTCGCCGGGGAGGGGCCGCGCTGGCCGCCCG
>WEKX01018399.1:1005034-1079488 GCA_013390025.1 Pitta sordida | reverse complement strand
TGTGTTCTTATTTACATGTGCTTGTATTCAGAGATGTGTTACCCAGCCTTTTGGTACTTGAAAGGAGTTCTTCTTATGGAAAAGAGGGAGAGCAACTCTGCGTGGGTAGATAGTGATAGGACAAGGGGAAACATCTTTAAACTAAAAGAGGAGAGCTTTAGGTTAGATTTTAGGAAAAATTCATTACTGTGAGAGTGGTGACGCTCTGGCACCGGGAAGCTGTGGGTGCCCCATCCCTTTAAGTGTTCAAGGCCAGGTTGGATGGGGCTCTGAGCACCTGATCTAGTGGAAGGTGTCCTTGCCCATTGCAGGAGATTGGAATGAGATGATCTGTGAGGTCCCTTCCAACCTAAACCATTCTGGGATTCTATGATCTCTCATCTTTATATGAATTTAAAATGGAAATTACGTATAAATTTATATTTGTAGTCAAGTCTGGGTGATGATAGAGGTTTTAACTTTATTAAACATAAGGCTGTGTTTTACATGCTGAATGTATATTTTCCACCTCTCTAATAGTAGGTGACTCTGTTTCTCCTACTGCATAACTAAAAGTCTCTCTCATTTTTATAATAAGAAAAATGTCTTCATTGTTATAAATTTATCTTATGTCAATATCAGAAAAATCACTGATGAAACAGGTGTTTTATTTTCTAGGGAAGATTGAAAAGAGAGCTGAAAAATGAGATAGACTTGCCATGAGAGACCCAAAGCTCTGGGTGTACACATCATTGATGAGCTGCAGATGAACACAGCTTTCACCTCAGAGGATGGCTGTGAATGTGGACTGGGACTCCGAGAATTATATTTGTGACACAGGTGAGAAGCCTTCAAATTACTCCAGAAAGACAATTAAGCAGGGGGCCCACACACTTAGCCCCCAGAAGGAGGTAGACATGAATTACTCCCAGACTCTTTGCAGCTCTGCTGGACCTTCAGGTAAGCAGGACCTTCCTGCAGAGCTGCAGTGTGAAAATAAAGAAACCTGTGAGACCTACTGCCAAAAAGAATGTGAGAGTCCAGCTGGAGTGTTTGTCCCCTCCAATACCAACTCCAGCCTGCATTGTGAAGATAAAGGTTTAGAGCCCTGTTCCTCTGAGCACTCCAGGAAACCACAGAGAAGGCTCCATGATGATAATGAAAATAATACCATTCTTGGAGATGGGTTTGATAAGGACCCAGAGCCTGTCTCAGAGGAAGCTTTGCCATATCGGTGCAAGAAGTGTGGCTCCTCTTTCCAGACCATGAACGAGCTGCTGGAGCACAGGCGAACCCACTTTGTGGAAAACTCCTACCGCTGCCCCATCTGTGCCAAAGAGTTCTTCCGTGCGGCAAACCTGCGGATGCACAAGCTCATTCATTCCAGCGACAGGCCACACAAATGCCCGGAGTGTGACAAGGGCTTCATCCGCACGGCTGACGTCTGGAGGCACCTCCGCAATGTGCACAAGATCGAGCGCTCCATGGTGATCCTGGGCAATGGCATGGCTAGGAACCCCTGGTCTGTAGTGCACCGCAGCCAGCACACTGCTGAGTACAGCGACCAGCCTTGTGCAGAGAACCAGAAGTCCGAGGAAGACGACTATAAACCTTATACCTGCCCAACATGCGGGAAAGGCTTTGATAAGCCTAACCTGCTCTCCAAACACAAGGTGATCCACCGGGAAGACAAGCCCTACAAGTGTCAGGAGTGTGGCATGGCGTTTGTCCAGCTGCTCAGGCTGAAAAGGCACCAGCAGACTCACTCTGGGGCGCGCCCCTTCTACTGCGAGGAGTGCGGGGGGACATTCACCCGGCTGGCATCGCTCCAGCGCCACCACCGCATCCACACTGGAGAGAAGCCCTACTCCTGCAGTTACTGTGGTCACTCCTTCACCGAGTCAGGTACACTGCGGAGGCATGAGCGCACACACAAATTGGACAGACCTTAGTTCTTGGTTCACTGGTGGCCTCTTCAGTCGTTGCAGGAAGATCCTCCCAGTCCAGACCCTGCTGCCCAGCAGTGGCTGACAGGGAATGCTACATCACAGGGATGTCTGGAACTTGTAGTGGTAGAGATTGCACTGACTGGCTTTAAACTGCTTTGTATGAGAAAATAACCTAATTACCACTAAGTAATGAAATGTGAGACTTGAGGAGACTGAAATCACTCACATGGGCTGTCTCAGTTCGCTGAACTGATGATGCATCAGCTGGAGCTTTGTGCAAGGATGCACAGGCTGAGAGATTTCTCTCCACTGTCTGGGTCACTGGATAAACTGGCCCTGCCCTCTTGAGTGTAATGGCTCTTTGGCACTGTGTTTGGAGATCTGTTATAGCAGGTCTTTGCTAAGTCAAAACAGTCCAGAATTGTCCCTCTACTCCTTCTGTCCTTGTATTTTGCAGAGTTTTTCTTTCCATTACTTTTTTTTTTTAATATGGAGGGCGAGTATCATGTTGGCTATTTATAAAAACCACCCTACAAAACAGTTCTTTAATAAATGCAACAGTTACCAGCTGTATTTCATAAATGTTTTTATCTAACTGAGTAGAGATACCTCATGCACTTCTGTGTGATGAGTTGGATGTCTGTTAATAATGGAAAAAGCTTTATTTTGGCTATGATGGTTCATGCTCTTGGGGTGTGGTGCTTGAATACATTTGTGTCTCTGATGGAACCGTGCACTCTATCTATCCAGCTGAGTACTGTGCTTGGAAATGTTTGAGAACACAACATTCAAATAGTGAAAGACCAAATTTAAGCCACCTTTGCTACTCATTGCAGAGGAACCTTCTTCATGTAAATGTTTTCACACGCAGGGAAGTTTCAAATAACAAAATAATGTTTTGTGGTCTGTGATGTGTTCTGTGACTACTCAAAGTGTCTGTTAGACTCAGATCTAGGCATTGATCTAGGTGGTTAGTGAATAAAAATGTCCTTGGAAACCAGCCTGGCAGACTCAGGCAGGTGCTGCCAAATACCCCAAGGCTGTAAGTACCAAAGAGGTTGTTACTGCCTCAGTTATGGCAGTGGGGTTTTAACTTTGAAACTTAATAATGACTCTTTAATGTGCTATTAACCACCATGGTAGAAGCATCCAGTTTGCCATTCAGTTGGAACCTTAATTTCCTTTCCTTGTCAGAAGGCTTTGCATCCTTTTCCCTGACGCTGCCATAATTTCATGAATTTCATTCCAATAATTTCTGCCTTTTCAGTGGGAAGTTTTGCAGTAGAGTGAAGGTAAAGCTTCAGGGTAGCTTACCTTTGCATTTACTGCCAAGCTATTTAATGTAAAGTAAAGATTGTGCCATTTGTTTGCATATTTTATAGCTTAAAATATCATGGTGGCTGCTCAGCACCTTCCACCTGTGCAACAGCTGGGCAGGTGTCACACAGCTGTGGGACGTGTCATGTTTGATGTCAGGTCCGTGCTTCAAAACAAGCTGAACCACTGTTTGCAGCAACATTTTAATTTAGGCATCACTGATGTGTCATTTTCACTTCATTCCTCAAAGAAATCTCCAGATGAAGGAACTGCTCTGCATCCTGCTCCTGAGGGATGAGTTCTGTTGTCCGTGTACTTTGGTAATGCTGGAATGGCTGGACCCTCTGTACCATAAGCATTCACTCCAGTGGGAGTGAGACTTCTCCAAACTCCTCTCTGCAGGAAGTTCCAGTACAGTTTTAGGTTTCCAAAGGGCTTTTGATGGGGCCCCTTAGCAACAGCTCAGGGCTGCTTAGCCTCTCTAAGAGGACAGATCTTTGCATGAAAAGAATCCTGGCTGGCTGTGGGTAAGTGATCTGCAGAGAAAGGTTATCAGTGCTGTTCAGTGGGGACTGTGCTGTTCAACACCATCTGAAGTGACCTGGAGAGAGAGAGGGCAGACAGTGAGGTGACAAAGCTCTTCTAGAAGCTTTCATCTGTTAAGTTTCCACACTCATCTCCTAAACCCATTTTGAAGCTGTCGGCTACAATCTCCCCTGTTAAGGATCCTGCTTCTCCCTTGGGTGTGTGATGCTCTTCCTGCAGGGGGTTTTAATATCCAATTAAAATGCACCACTATGCACACCTTTATGTTGTGTGACTGTTCTGCTCAGGCAGTTGCAGTAATTTGGAACATCCAGCTACTCTGCTTTTTGGTGTTGGCAGTTGGTGGAATTTGTACCTATAGCATAATGGTGAAAGTATTTTGAAGCAAAGTCTGTTATATGGGAAGAGTAAATGGTTGGTGAAATGAAAACTACTGGGCTTAACTAAAAGGTTATTAAAAAGACACTTGCCTGGAAGGTTGACTTGCATATAAAGTGTTTGAATGTGTGAAAGGAGTAATTATAATATGTGATGGTTTCTGGGAAAAGTGAACCTTCTTCAAAGAAACTTCCATTAACTCCCGTGGAAGCTACAGGAAACCCCTTGGAGCTTGATTTAACCCAGAGATCACCACTTCTGCACCTTACATTTTTAACTTACAGGGTTGGAAATCTCTCCCAGGCCCTGACACTCTTGCAGCGTCAGTTTGAGTTGGTGATAGCCTAAATAGATGTAGCCAGTCATGACACCTAGCCAAAATGGAGGAAATAGACCTGCTCTACAGCATTGCTTCATTAGGGAGGGTTTGAAGTGTGTGGTTTCAGCACAAATAATTTTTTTTCCAGAGAAGCAAGTGTATCTGTTACCTCTTTTGTGACTGTAGAGGCCATGGAAGATCAGTTCCGTTGACACTGTGCTGTGCAGAGGACTCATTACCTGGGAATGAGGAAGCCCTTGGACACGAGCACAGGGCTGGAGCTCTGAGCTAGCCAGGAGATCCTTATTGTGTAAGTGCTTTTGATCACTGGATTGTATTTGTGAACAGTGGAATGTAGAAATACCCTTTGCTTTCTGCTGATTTTCCTTCTTCATCGTTTCTGCCCAACTCATTTCCATCACAGGAAAATTGTCTTAAGACTAAGAAGGTAGAACAGCTCCAGCACTGCAGGTTCCAGGCTCTCATTGACCTAGAATTACCGGCCAGTCCTTGGCAGCTGTGATACCATTCTCTTATTTTGTTAAAGGTGTTGATGGTAAATACACCCCTGCTTGTGGAGTGTACATACAGCACCTTGAACAAAGGAAAAGCTTCTGCTGTACGATCTGTGCTCCTGCACACACCATCCTCCTCCTCTTACACTGTTTGCCTTCTCCTGGCATGGAGAATTCTGAGTCTTTGATGTGAACAGGGAGCACTAAGCAATCCATCATTTGTCAATTAATCTGAGCAAAGGGCATTGAAACATCTGGAGGAGGCAGATTTTATTTAAAGTGATGCCCCTGATGTTGTAAAGTTTCTGTTGGCACAAGGAGCTCCCACTGTGGTTTTCCTTCTTACAGACTGAAACCAAGCAGGGCCTGAGATCTCACCAACAGGACAGCAGATGAACAGCATTTTGCTAGAATAATATTTCATAAAAGTAAAGGAGAACAGTGTCTTTATCTTGGTGAGCTCAGCTGTGTCTGATGCTTTGAGAAGTAAAATTGTGGGTCTGTGCAAGGTGAGAGTCAACTTCAAAGAGCAGCTACTGACTGGGAACAAGCCCATGAACTCGGTAACATGTACAGGTTTCTGCATCAGCGTGCAGCCCACTTGTAAATTCATTATAGGATGGCTGTGCTGCTGAACCATCCTCTGCTCCATGGGAATGTTGCTTTCCAGAGGAGGATGTGCTCAAGTTAATGTGTTCATGAAGATCATGTAATGGCTTTCTTGCTTATCTGGTGGAAGGCATTAGCAGAGCCATCAACTCCTTTTCTCATTAAGGAATCTATCTTAATTGCTGCTTACATGCTCCAAATCTGAAAGCAGGAGTAGTGATTTGTTCTGTTTCTCTTCAAGCTGCCAGCACACATCTTCTTGTCTGCAAGGGATTCTTAAGGGATAGATCCCTGGGTTCAGAGCCATGCCCAGGTAATAGGAAGGTGGCCTAACAACCAGCTTGCCATTTAGCAGCTATTCCTGGTGATGATCTGCCATGTCCTAAAAAGAAATATCTTCATCAATGCAACGGTGCTCTTTGTTGAGTGGGGTAAGTTTTGCCCCCCAGATCTTTCTTATAGCCCCCCTGTAAGTACTGAAAGGCCAAAAGTCTCCCCAGAGCCTTTTCCAGAATGAACAACCCCGAATCTCTCAGCCTTTCCTCACAGGAGAGCTGCTTCATCCCTACGCCTTGTTTCAAAAGAAACAAACTCGCCTGTAGGAGTCTGTCTGCTGACTGTGCAAAATGGTTTGCCCCAGGAGCCTGAAAAGAGAAGGCCTTGACCTTGGCATTGAGAAGAGCCTGTGCTCTCGATCATGGCTCAGTGCATCCCCATGGAAGTGTTTCTGCTGGCACAGTGATACATCTGCTGGATGAAAGCTGACCTTGCCAGAAAGCACAGCTCTGTTGGAGCACTGTGGGAAAGTCAGGGCACTTACACCACACTGCTGGCACCAAATCCAGAGGACTGAGGATGTTTTTCACCCAGTGCAGTCTTTCAGACTGTTCCTGGCATACATGACTAGATAGAGAGTAATTATTTCCAGTGTATTCAATTGAGATATAACAGCAGCTTTAAAATAGCCCCAGGACAAAGGAGTTCATGTAAACACAAATAATATCCTCAATTTTACCTACATTATTTCCTTCTCTGTTGGCATACTATGACACAGCACCCAGTCTGTAATGATCAGACAGTAATCACTGCAAGAATAAAAAATACAGCTGGGTTCCCCCGGTGTTTGGCAGTTACAATACTATTACAATACAAGCACATTTATTATAAACACATTTATGTATCATCTGTTAGAGGCAGATTTGCATGCCTTCAATGAGACTGCATGGCCAGGTGGTCTGACACATCTGCTGTCCCCCCTCATTTTTCAGACCCACCTCTGGTCCCGTGGGACACACAGAGGGGTGAATCTCTCTCTACAAGTACTGTGTTCATGGAGCTGTGAAAAACAGCTGGGAAGTCCCTTTCCAGAGGTGGCCAGGGAGCTTTTGGGAAGGGCTGGAAGTGGGAGCCCTATTATCTGCATGAGGATGCTGCAAGGTGGGTTCCCTTCCAGAGAACCACTTCCCGTTCCCAGTAGGCTCAGGTGCAGCTTGTGCACCTGTGTAACTGGTGGGGAAGTAAATAATACTGGACAGAAAGATAGCAAGGGAAGGGACTGCAGCTCCATGGGGGAGTTGCTCGCAGGCAGGTGTTGGAAAGACCTTTGAGGCAAGTGCTGTAAATCAGAAAATGAAGTTCTGAGCCCTTCATGTGAAACACTTGAACAAGGAGATCTCACTGGCAAAACCTTTGTTACCAAGTGAGGCTGCATAAACCAGGTACCACTAAGATCTCTAACATAATTTGGAAAATCCTTGGGCTCTGGCTTTCAGGGATGCAGCAATAACTAGCAACTAATTATCAAGAAAGAAAGAAAGGAAAAGGAAAAAAAAGCCAAAAATGCTTCTTGCCCTTTTGTTCTTTGCAACAGATGTGTGAAAACAGCATGTTCCCAGCAGTAACTCTTCATTATTTCGGCACTGCACAATCCTTCTTGCACTGCAAGTCAGAAATGTCAGTTTGATTTCCTTTTAATTGCCTCAGCTATCAGGTACCTGAGAGAAGCCATTTTTACCAAGTGTTCTTGGGCTGAGAAAGCAGGTTATTGCTGCAGAAGCACTCAGTGCACTTCTGCTTTGGAAAGGGGCTCTTCTGAGAGGACACTGAGGGGTGTAAGTATTTCACCTGTAATTATTGTGTCCCGTGTGCTCTGTGTGAAAAGGTTGTGTATTTTGCAGTGCTCATCTCACTGGTAGCACTGGAGGGTTTGGGCTTTTGTCTCTGTGCATTTGGGGCACTTCAGGCTTACCATGCTCCTCACCTGCAGCAGGCAGGGATGCCTCTTAGACTCTTCCACTTCTAGGGCCTTTGCCATAGGGGACTTGGATTTTAGAGCATGAGGCGTGAGGAGCAGAGCAATTGGGCAGCTACTTCTTAATATTGATTTATGCTTAGATCTGATCTCCCTTTTCCTTCTTCTAATGGCTACAATGCTTATTTGAAAGCATGGGGGTTTATTTTCTGCACTCTGTTAACTATTTTCTTGCTCTTTAAAATACAGAACCACCAGGAAACACAATGCAGAGGTTACTAATTAACAAGGCCCTGAGGCTCTGCCACGTTTCAGATTCTGGTGGCTGTTTCTCTTGATGGCTGAGGAGCTCACATGTTCCAATGCCAGGCGAGCAGGAGATGCTGCTGCTGCTTCCACTCCTGGAGATGCCTCGGCAGAGATGCCGAGTCATGCAGTATAAAGAAAAGAAATATTAATAAAGGTCACCTGGCCACACAGAACATTTCCAGAGAAATAAAAATAGCAAGAGGGTGAGAATCCAAGAACAACACCTTGGAGCTGAGATGGTGAAGGTGAGAAAGCTGCCTGGAATCCCACTGGGCTGGCTCAGCAGAGCAGATGCCCTGTGAGCTGCTGCAGGGGCTGTGGGCAGGCCAAGCTGCCTTCTGCCCCTAGGCACAGGTGTGAAGGAATAAAGAAGTTTTTGGCCCCCATAACCTAGAATATATGTATGTATATACAATCACCTATGATGTTAATATGTATTACATACTCAGGGATATTTTTAAATGTACTAAATCCTTGGTTTTGTTCATCTTCAAGATGTGTTTATCACTGTCTGGTCATTCCTTGCAAGCAGTTTCTCCCTCCTCACAACTTCTGTGTGTGTGTTTATGCCTCTTTCCAGCGTGGGAGCTTTTCCGCAGGGATATTTTCTCAGTTCTTCCCTTACTGCCTGTCTTGCACAAGCAGCTTAGCTTTCTCTTCCTCACAGAGGGGATTTCTGTCTCCTCCCTGGCATCAAGATTGAGCCCTTCCCCTTGTTTTGAGCTGACTCACTTCATAGGCCATCTCAGCACTGAGGATCCTCTGCTTACAGTTGTTTTATTTGGGATTAGCATAAATTAAATCCCCAAACTCCCTGGCAACAGGTAATATTTCAGCAAAAATGCCACAGAGCAGTCTTCAGTCCAGCACTGGTGATCAGTGCACATGCAAAGATAGGAATTTGATGCTGCTGCCGGGAGCTGGGAGAACACAAGGGAAAGGGAAATTATCCCTGGGATGCACTCAGGGCGCAGTACCACTCACCAGGTAGATGCCTGACAAGACTGTCACCACCCCACTGCCGCTCCCCAGGTGCTCGTTTCCTCTGGTTTTCCTCTCTTGGACAACTGGCAGGCAGTAAATGAGAGCACATGTCTTGGAAATGGCTTTACATCCAATAAAGAAATCAACATTGTGACGCCCACAGGAAACCAGAGACGTGCAAATCCAGTTCTCTCTGAAGCTGGAGCCAACTGGGGCAGGAGGTCACTGCTGGGCAATGGCACACGTGAGCTGGCTGCTTCAGCAGGGCACTGCTGCTCTCCAAGGGGCTCAAACCACTGTTTATTGCCTGGATGGGATATAAATGAAGGATCCCTGCTCACAGCAGCCTGAAATCCTCCTCCCAACAGTTCTATTCCCATGTAACCTCCTGTTGCACTTGAGCCAACCACAGCACAGCAGCAAAAAGCCTTCACTGGGTCTTGGCAGCATCTCTGTGAAGCAAAGGGGATGGGGAATAATAGGACAGGGGAGGTTTGGGTTGGATATTAGGAAAGATTTCTTCACCCAGAGGGTTGTCAAGCCCCAGAACAGGCTGCACAGGGAAGTGGCAGAGTAACCATCCTTGGAGGAAATTAAAATATGTGTAGCTGTGGCACCTGGGGACATGGTTTAGTAATGGGCACTGAGAATAGATAGTCTTACAGAGGTTTACCAACCTTAACAATTCTGTGGTTCTGTTATTCTGTGGCTTGAAGCCATAAGGAAGCTGTCACTGAGTATAAAATGGGGATGGTTTAAAAAGTGGGGCAGGGGGAGAGGGGGCAGGGAAAAAGGGTCATGGAAAAAAGACCCGCAGAGGTTGGAGATAGGTTCATCTAATTATGGTGAAAGAAGCATCATCATGGGGACCAGCTAAGGCCAGTTCACAAGCTTTAAAGAGCGCAACAAAGCACACCTGGTGCTCCCTTAACACAAGTTTCCAAAAGTAGTGTCAGGCTGGCTGGTCCCTTGGTGACCTGGCGTTTCTAGTTCCCCTCCAGTCATGTTGGGTGTTCCCACCTCTTTCCTGAAATTAATGACACACTGTAGAATAAAAAGAGGTAATTTTGATGAATATCATTATCCCCTTCAGTCTCTTGAAGTAGGGAAAAATACAGCAAATTGACCCTGCTGCTTGGGACTGTGAGTAACGTGTTCTCCTGGGCTGGTTCTCCCTGCAGCAGAGCTCTGGGCTGAATAAGGAAAAGCCTTAAGAGATGCTTAAGAGACGATGTATACAATAAGAAAGCAAAAAGTCATAAGACCTGGGTGAGAAAAAAAGTGTCAGGAAATCTGTGGCATGCAGGTAAATGGTTTTTTAATAATTTTTCTTTGTGAAGTCCTTCCTTTTTCCTTGCAGTCCCTGGACTGCTCTGAAATCCTCCTGGTGTTTTCCCTGGTTACCAGTGTTAGGTTATGGGATAAACACTGCGTTGCCTGTGCACAGAGAAGCAACAGTGGGAGGAAATCCAAATAATACCCTGTCCAAGCTGCTTCCAGGCCCACAACAGGAGCTGTCAGAGGCACAAAGGCAGACAGGAGCCCAAATTGCAGGCTCAGAGGAGGTGGCACCCTGGCTGGGCTCCCCTTGGGCTACCTTAGGAGACCCCCAACCCCACAGGCCACCAGGACAAGGCAGCTGGACCAGCCATCCTGAAACATTCTGGCATGGATGTGCTGCTTTTGGGGCATGTCTGAGACCAGTTCCTGGGGGTCTGTGCCACAGTTATACTGGGGCTGTGGCACATCCAGGTATCAACAGCTTGGGAGACTGGGATGTGGGGGAGTGACTGGGCAAGCTGCAAGTCTGGGGCCGTGGGCTGCAAATGTAGGAAGTATAATATGGTACTTAAAGAATTTTTAGCAAAGGCACAGCAAATCTCGGTGCCAGACCTGATGGTGGGGAAAAGGTGATTTTGCATCTGAACAAGCCTCATTTCACTTGTTTAGCCTCTGTCCCTCATGGCCACATACACTCCAGCACCAAGGCGTGTGGCCAACCAACCTGTCCAGCTGTCAGTGGTGTCCAGATGGTCTGTTCAGGACACAGTGGGGACACCAGTTCTCATCTTGCCTCAAGTCTCCCAGGATGCAGTTGAGCTGGTAACCCTATGCTGACTTTGACTGTGTGTTTCTGCCCATTTTAGCACCCAACACTGATGTGAACTCTGACCCCCTCGGTGAATCTCAGCATCCCAGAGTGCAAATGTTGCTGATCTCCTGTGATATCTCACTGCAGCCCTAAAGCAGAGGTGACAGATGTACTCATTGCATTTGTTTTCACTGTTGATAACAGGAGACATATGCATACTCACAGAGAAAAGCATTTCCTCTTGTTTGCAGATGGAGAAATACCTTAAAATTAGATTTTCTTTTTTCTTTGTTATTATGTTAGTACCAGTACTGCCGTGTTGTTCAAGATCCTTGTTTTCAACTTCTTTGCTTTCAACTTGTTTCCCCCTCATTCCAGGGGCTGGGTCCCATATAATGGATAACTTTTCAGGTATGTATATTACTCAGCACTTGATTGTCTCAGGTTCAACCAGTGCATTTCAAAGCAGAGCCATAAACCTTCTGGGCCTGCTGGATTTGGCTGGTCCTCAAGCACTGTATTTGCCAGGTCCCAGTTTGGTGGATCCAACTGCTATTCAGTGATACAGGGGGAATCAATAGCAAGGATTGCACCTGATGACATTAGAACTCTCCTCAGCCCTCACAGCTTTCTAAGTAGTACTTTTGTGACACTGTCCCTCTCAGAGATCAGAGCAAGCCTATAAGCCCAGGCCTGATGTGGAAACCTCCTGTCACAGGTGGGTAATCTCAATTACAAACTGCACAGCCTCTTACAAAATCAGCTCGAAAGCATTTGACAAGTATAGTTGGAAACCCAATTCCTTTTCTGAAGGCTAAACTTCTGAACTGCAGATAATTACTACTCTTCTCCTTCCTTTGATGGCATCTCCCATCTTAAGCTGTAGAAACAGTAGGTAGGTGCTTTCAAGTTTAAAATAAGTGAACATCTCTTGGTATGGCTGTTGAGTTAAAAAATACTATCCTTGTTTTTCTAGATGAAGAGCCCAAGGCAGTGGAGCTGGAGGTGTGTGTTCCCATTTGGTGGGTGAGTCACCAGCAGAGTCGAGTGCAGCGCTCACTGCCAGGGTCTTGTCACACACCAGCTCAGAGCAGTGAGGCTGGTGCTTGTGAGGGTGGCAAACAATGGAGGCTGCTGAAACACTGGCACAGGTTGCCCAGAGAGGTGGTGGATGCCCCATCCCTGGAAACATCCAGCGTTAGGTAGGACAGGGCTCTGAGCAATCTGATGTAGTTGAAGATGTCCCTGCTCATTGCAGGGGGCTTGGACGTTTAAAATGTCCATCCAACCCAAACTATTCTATGATTCAATGACTAGGAAAGCAGTGGACATGACCCTGGTTTGGGACACTGCTCTTCCATCTTTGTGCTGCTGGGTGGTTGCATGTTCATTAGCCACAAACGAGGGCACCAGTCAGATACCCTGGAGCAGGATAGACCCAGAGGTGTGTGATGGGATGGAGAACAAGGCAGCTGTGCTTTGTGCTTGCTGCTGGGCTGGGGTTGTGAGCTCGGTGTGGAGATGATGTCGTAGGTGCTGCCCCAGTGCCTGTGGCACTCACTGCTGGAGGGTTCCTGCAGGGACAGTGCCTGTGGGACCATCCTCCATCCCCGCAGGGATGGCTGGAGGAGGGCCACGCCTGAGTGGCAGAGACAGGCTGGCGTGTCCTGCCGAGCAGCCGGCAGCAGATGGCAATGTCGCCCTGCTAGAACCGCGGGGATGCAGGTGGATGCTTGCTGTGCTGACAGCTTGGGCACAGGGGACACAGGAGCCCCCTCAGCAATGATCCAGCTCCTTTCGCAGGAGTTGGAGAGTTTCAGGAAGTGTTGGGTGTCTGATGGAGGTGCTCCTTGGCCCAGGGCTAGCGTGGCTCCCTGCGTGTGGACCTCTTCTTTCAGGCTGACGACACCAGAACGAGAGGACACGGCCTCAAGCTACGCCAGGGGAGGTTTAGACTGAATGTTAGGAAGCGGTTTTTCATAGAGAGAGTGATTGCACATTGGAATGGGCTGCCCAGGACGGTGGTGGAGTCGCCATCCCTGGAGGTGTTTAAGAGAAGACTGGATGAGGAGCTCAGTGACATGGTCTAGCTGGGGTGTGTAGGGCTGGATGATCCTGTGGGTCTCTCCTGGCTCAGAGTGGCCTGTGCGCCTGTGAGGGATCTAGGTTTATGTTCACCACTCTGGGGTGTGCGTTTGGTCTCTGTACGGGCGTTAGATGGTGAGTTGGACTAGATGATCCTTGTGGGTCCCTTCCAACTCATAGTATTCTGTGATTCTTGTGGCCACCCAGACGGGAATGTAGGAGCACTCCTTTCTACCCACTGCCTTCCTGACCTGCCTGGCAGAGGCTGCTGTGGGGCTGGTCACAGCTGGAGTAGCCTTAGATGTAAAATAACCCCATGTGGTGCTTTCCAGGCCTCGGGATGGGATGATTTTGACAGTTGGGGAAACTAAGGCAAAGAGTGCACCTGTACGGGGGACACCATAGAGCTGGTGAGCTGTTGATTTAGTAGTGGGGTGAAGCTGCTCCCACAGCTTCCCACAGCGATGGCACGGCTGGGACATGAACTTTGGCAGGGTGTCATGCCTCCTCTCCCTGACTTGCTGTGCCAGTGGATGTTTTCCAGGTGCAGCTGGCTGGGAAGGTCAGGCTGAGCTCCTGTGACCCACGGAGCCCCAGTAGGATGAAAAGCTGGGCTATTCACTGCCTGGCTTGGTGGTGGCCTGGGGCCACCCCAGAGGTGTACCCTGGGGACTTTGTGCTGTGCATTCTCTATCTGATGGGAACAGAGCCAGCACTCAAGTCATCTTCTTCTCCTTTTCTTAGAGCAGCTCCATCCCATCAGGCAGGGCTGCTGAGCTCAGGGAAATGGGAGCTGTTTACCTGCTTGGGGCAGGCTCCTGAGGAGTGGCTGTGGGGTTTGTTGACTTCTCCAAGCTAACAACATGCTGATGACTGCATCACTGGTACAGAAAACAGGGCTGGCATTGGCCCTGGGAGCTCTGGGTGCTGTCACTGCCGGTACCATCAGCAGCCAAGGCACCTCATCACAGGCCTGCGAAGGAGAGGCCAGAAGGTACTAAGAAATAATTCTGAGATGTCAAAAATAAGCACTGTGGGCCCCTTTGGCCTCCTCATTGCCAGGACCCAGCATGTTTCACCGTGGTTTGGAACCAAGCTGTTCCTCAGGGTGCAAGGCACTGAATCACAAATCCTGTGCTCCCCAAGCAGCAACACTCTGAATCAGCACAGGGCAATACTGGTGCTAAAAAAAATCAGATTAATTTCTTCAGTCTAAGCACTCCTGATTCAGCATTTCTCTGTCTGGACTTTACTGTGGGTACGTGATAACACAAAGGTACAGTGTGCAGAGAGAAACCTGTCATCCCAGCCAGGTATGTCCCTGTTAAGTGCAGTTACTGGCTGTGCACTCTTAGCACACGTGGGCCAGAGATGGGCTTGGCAAAAGGGTATGTGGGTCTTGGAAATGGTGTCCACGTGGTGCCCCCCTCACCAACCCTCAGATGTATCCCTGGCTCTGTGCTAAAAGATGTAAGTACCCTGGAAGGTGCTGGTTTGGGGATGCTCCTTAAGAAAATTAAGGCTTTATACTACAAGGCATCAGCTCTGTGTAGCCTGAGCTTACTTTCTTTACTGGAAGAATTTGTGTTGCTCTGTTTCCTTTTACATTTACTTAAAGCACGTCATTGTTGTCATCCATTAGACAGCAGCCAGGCTCTGCTGCAGGGCAGCCGCGTTTTAGGGGAAGGAGGAGTGTTTTGGGCTGATATATCCATGAAATATCACAAACAGTGCTCAAGAGAAAGAGGTCGAACTGAATGAGAGGCCCTGGGAGAGGCACTGAGGTTTTGGTCTGGCTTTTGCATTGATGTTGTCTGCGGCTTCATGTGCTTCTGGAATTTTGCTTTGGTTTCCAGGAGGGACTTGACTTAACACATCAGTTGTTAGCTGAGTCACTTGTCTCAGCTGGAGCAGCTCCAAGGAGACCAAGGCACAGAGGTCATCCTCTGTCCCAGAGGATGGCAAGTGTGGTATGTAAAAAGTGGGGACTGATGGCAGAGAGGGGGTGTGGGTACCCAGAGAAGGGAGACTGGCAGTGCTAGAAAAGCTGTGGCTAGAAAAGAAGGAAACTCTGCCTTGGAATCAAGTACAAACTGAGCCCGATCCTTCTCCACTTGCTTTGTGTCCTGATCACCTAGAATTCCTGGAAAAATCAGCAGAGAGAGGAGAGCAATCAAAACTGAATGCTCTGCACCTTGGTGGGGACCTTCCCTGGCAGTGCAGATAAGGAATGTGCAGTCTCTGCAGTCAGAGGAAGGAACCAACTTCAGTCCAGGACCAGGAGATGACTATTAGGCTGGATATTGCTTGTGCCATGTAAACCTGCTGGGACTCGGATTGCTGCCAGTGCTGTAAACCCTATCACTCTCTAGACGCAAATAAGCCTTATCTCCTAAAGTGAATCTTAATAATCAGAAATGGACTTTGCTGCCTGTATTGAGGCCTTCAAATGTCACTTGAAGTTTTTCATCTTCAGATGAATTGGTGAGAGTTTGACAGGGTGGAGGAAAAGAAAAACAAAGTGGTTTCTTCTAGTGTGAGCTGCTCTGAGCCGTGGGTGTCCTGCCAGCCCCACGGCTGGGCGCTGCTTCAGGAGCAACTCTAGATTTGCCTTGAGGCAATGGTGGAGATCCAGAGGCTCTACCAACTTCAGCCAAAACAGTCTGGATGCTCCTTCTGCCCAAGTTTGGAGCTGCCTTCACTCTGCAGTTCCCCTAGGTGGCTCAGAAGAGTTGGACAGAGGCACTTGCAGACCTAACACACCTTGCAGCTGCTAAATCCACTGATAGCCTTGCCTCAGGTCCTGCAAGCAGGAATATTGTAAGGGACATTTCTAGGCCTTTGTTTAATTAATTTCTGTCTTTGTGTTCCCGTGAAGGCTTTTGCAGCAAAAGCAGTAATTCCCTGAGGTCCTGGGTATGGGCAATGTCTGTATCCCACCTCATTCATACAATTCCTGGTAAGGGTTCTCTGCTCTCTGGGACAACTGGGATCACCAGCCTGGTGGTGATCAGGCTAGTGATCAGTTGGAGCCACCTCCCCCTGAGGCTGCTTCCCTCCCCTCTTTCAAGATGAAGCTGTCCATTTCTTCTGGGAAAGGGACCCTCTGATCAAGGGGAAAGGGAATGTTTTGTCTTCCATACTGGCTTCGTGTCCCTTAATGCTGTGCCCATCTTGCCAGGCTGTCCCCCTTCCCCATTGCATGGGGGAGGGGAGCATTGCTCAGCCTAGAGAGTGGGTCTGCAGAGATAGCATCATAGAATTGTAGAATAGTTTAGGGTGGAAGGGCCTGAAGGTCTAGTCCCAATTCCCCTGCTATGGGCAGGGGTGCCACTCACTACTAGACCAGGTTGCTCAAAGCCCCATCCAACCTCACCTGGAACACTTCCAGGGGTGGGGTATCCACAGCTTCTCTGTGTATCCTGTCCAAGATGTCCTGGGTTCTTCTTCTACAACCTGCAGGTGTGAAATTTGCCACGGGACTACCTGGGCCTCTTCTTGCAGCCTGGCTTCTCAAACAGCTCGAAGTGCTGTGATAAACAGCAGTTCATCAGCAGAGAGGAATGTACTGTCCGTGCCTTGCCAGCAGAGAGCTTGTAGAGAGGCTGGAGGCTTGGCTGCCCCCTTTCAGAGGTTTGCAAAGCTGCCGGGATGCTGCTCCTTCNGGGGTGGGGTATCCACAGCTTCTCTGTGTATCCTGTCCAAGATGTCCTGGGTTCTTCTTCTACAACCTGCAGGTGTGAAATTTGCCACGGGACTACCTGGGCCTCTTCTTGCAGCCTGGCTTCTCAAACAGCTCGAAGTGCTGTGATAAACAGCAGTTCATCAGCAGAGAGGAATGTACTGTCCGTGCCTTGCCAGCAGAGAGCTTGTAGAGAGGCTGGAGGCTTGGCTGCCCCCTTTCAGAGGTTTGCAAAGCTGCCGGGATGCTGCTCCTTCCTGCATCTCCCTCGGTGGCCAGATCAGCAGAGGGCACTGCATGTCCACGCTTGATCCACCGGAGAAGGGAGGGAAGGTCCTTTCCGCCGCTCCAGCTCCAGGCATGAACCAGCAGCATTTGCTCACTGACTACCAAACCTTTCCCCCAGTTCTCTGCCGAAGAGCCCCTGGGCTGCAGGGCCACCCTGATGGAAAGATTGGGTCTGATGAAGGAAATCAGGAGGCACTGGGAAAATTTAGATCAAACGGCAGGAAATCCACTCTTGGGCAGCACAGAAGAGCCGTGCTGTGGAAAGCTCTGGCGTGGCAGGAGGTCATCCAAGAAAAACAGGGAGCTGCCTTCTGGGATGGACTGGCTGACAGGCAGGATGGGAGAGAGGATGGCAAGAGAAGCCATAAAAAACATTTGGCTTTGTGTTCCACTGTGGTCACTGCAGGCGGCCAGGGAGGAGCTCCCACCCTGCCCAGTGTGCAGGATGGTACCCCCAGCCCATGCAGGAACAGAAGGATCCTTTCCCACCACAGCCTGAAGTAGGTATTTAACAGGGTATTTACCAGCCTGTATGGCATCAACAGAGACCCAGCCAGGTTTGGTGCAGATGAGGTGGGCTGCTTGGAAACAGGTTTGGGGCTCTTACAATGTGAGTATTTGTGTGCAAACATAGAAATTAATGTCCCAAAGCAGATGTTCCCATGGTTCCTGTGGAAGTAGCTGCTTGCTGAAGTGAACAGGAACCCAAATGCATTTGGTTTCCTTCTCGCATTGCTGTAGCACTGAGGTTTTGATGCAGCACTGACCTCAGTGCAGGTCTCTCTGGCTTCAGAGGGAGCAGTAAACATCAAAGGACTCATGGACTCTGCTGGGTGGCATGTTCTGCTGTTTTTCGTGGGGTGGGAAGGGAGAGTAACTGAATCCTGCAGAGTTTCCTCTTGGCTTTCTTCCCTAATTGAAATGAGGGCTTATCTGAGACCTCTTGCCCTTGGATAGTGAGTTGGCAGCACTGGGGTGACCACCCCGTAGCCCCACCTGTCTGGCTGGTTCCTGCAGGGCAGAAGTCACAGCTGCAGTAGGGTGAACCTCAACAGGAGAGCAGCCTTGTGCACCTCCAGGTGGTACCTGTGTGTCAAACAAGCCAAAGGTTTCACTCAAATGCAAGCTGATGCATTTCTAGCCAGTAGAAGTGATTGCTGCCTGGGAACCTGCCTTGGAGTGCATTTGTTGACTGAAACCTTTATCAAGAGAGTGAAGGTGGTTTTCCAGACTCATTGATGTCCTCGGGAGATAGCTTTCCTGGAGGCTTTCCAAGACACTGCAATCTCAGCAATTGCCCTTTGACAGCAGCAAAGATAAAGACATATGAACCTCCTGCTTGAGAAATGTTCCTCCTCCTCTTGAGTGGCCTTCTTGAGATTAGCCTGCAGTCTGCTGCTCCTGAAGCTCTGACTCTAGAACAACCAACTGGGGATTCACATGCAGCCCTAATCACCCAGGAAAGCATTCCTTGACTTCTCTCCTCACCCACTTGGAGCAAGGGCTTTTGTGGAGGTGTCCTTTCCCATCAAGAAACTTTCCAGGTGCTCTTCCCCCAGCCTGTAGCACTGCATGGGGTTGTTGCGACCCAAGTGCAGGATTCAGCATTTGGCCTTGTTGACTCTCCTACCAGTGGCCTCAGACCACTGATCCAGCCCATCCCAATCCCTCTACAGAGCTCCTCTACCCTCACCCTCCCACACAATTTGATGATGTCTGCAAACTAACTGAGGATGCTTATTTCCCACAGCTCTTCCTGGGAGAGGGAGCTGGTCTCACCAGATTGCTACTGGGATGAAGTTTCAGGGGCTGTACTCAGATGCAGTGTTGGGAAGAGTCCTGGACTTTTCAGTCCAGAGTCCTTGGGCTGATGAATACAGATGCGACGGGCTCATCACAGGCAACCCACTGGTACAAGTGCTTCCAGAAACCAATTGTGCTTTGTCCTGGAGACAGATTGAGTTTGGGTATTTTGTGTCCTTTTGTCCTATTAGGAGACTGCCTTGGGGACCTTCCCTCTCAACTGTTAGGAATCTTCTACAGATTTCCAGCACAAATGTATTCATGGTTGGTTTTTTCCTCATTTGTTGTTCAGCCAGAGGATAGTGCTGGCATAAACAGCCCTTCTCCCTGCCTCTGCTTTTCAATGTTGATTTGAAATAGTCTTTCTTTGGCCTTGGGTTTCAGAGGGATGTATTTCAAAACCAGAAATATATGGGCTTGAAATATTTCCCATAATGTTGCAAGATCTCGACCCTTTGATAGCCAGATTAGAATAACGATAACAACAAAATCAGCATTCAGGCTGGAACCACTATTGTTAAATAGACACCACTGTAAAGCCAGTACTTTTTGTTTACAATTGAACTCATGAATTTTTAGATATTAATGTATGAGGGATTGAGTAAACAACCATTGTGCCTCTAAGGAATGAGTCCCAGGCTGTCCTGAGCTGGAATACTTTGTACTTTCCTGATTGCCTTCCAAGAATTTCAAATTACTTGGTAAGACAAAAACAAGCTGGCTTCATGAGATGTTTGTGTGGTTCTCTGGATGGACTTAGTTCCTCTGTTCTGTGGCTGGTTTTGGGGCAGAACCCTGTTGCTGGGTATCATGGGATGCTGAACACCTCTGGGTGTTCATGGAGAGGTGGGGACTCAACTGCGAGGGATAAACCATTCGGGTCAGCAGAGTCAGCCTGGGTGTGTTTATTAAAACTCTGCTGTAGTTCAAAGGTCTGCAGCTGGTGTGTAGCCCTGGCAGTCCCTGTTCCCAGTTCCATGGGCTCAGAGACATCATGGTGACTGGCCCAGAAATCCTGTGACTGCCACGGAGAGGGAGAGGGGAAGGTACTACATAGTGGGAAGTCACACAGTGGGTCAGGGTGAGGGCCAGAAAGAATAGNTGGTGACTGGCCCAGAAATCCTGTGACTCCTACGGAGAGGGAGAGGGGAAGGTACACAGTGGGTCAGGGTGAGAGCCAGAAAGAATAAGACTCTGCTTGCCCACTGCATGAGCCTTTCAGGTGGAGTTAGGACACTTTTGGCCACGGGACCAGCCCCCAGGGATAAATGACGAAGGGACAGGCAGCCGGGGCATGTCCCCTGTGCACTGGAGAGACCATGCCATGCTCTTCAGGTAAGCTGTGGACTATGTTACTCCTATGTTACTCTCCAGGCTTACCAGGGTGTTTCTGTGCATGGTGGCACTGACACCACAGGCTGACGTGCATTTGCAAATTGTCCTTCTCAGACAGCCCTGTCTTGGGCATCATGACCAACACTTCAGGAAAACAGGCAGGATGGGTCCCTTGCTACCTGGTTTGTTCTTGCTTTTTGTTTCCAAGCCAGCAGCCTGGAGCTGTGGAAAGAGTCATGAATTCGGGTTACCAAACCATCTGCTGGCTGCATTTTAAAAAGCAATTAAAGCAAAATTGTTTCCAGCCCTTCTGTTTGCAAGATGTAGTCTGAAGAGAGACAGCCAAGCCAGGATTTGCCCAATCCTGCCACAGTTTCAAGTATGAATTAATTTGATTTAATTCCTCTTTTGTGCATGCTGGAAAGTGAGGAGTTTCCTACTGAGGGCTTGGGGGGCATGCAGGTAAACAGGTCTGCTGTGCTGCTTCGTTTAAATGGCGGTGACACCCAGGAAAACAGCATTTGCAGACTTTTTAAAATTGCTTTTAATAAATTATTAAACAGAGTTAAAATTATAGGAAGTAAGAATAATTTTGTCTGGTAAAGGATGGTAGGGTGTTGCTGGAGACTGGTGGATGGCAGGTCTGGGGTGTGTTGGATGGTTTGTGGAGCTGTTCCTGGGGTACCCCACAGGGCTGGGGGACTGGTGTGGGGGAATGAGGGTCGAGAGCATCCCTAGGAAAGCTGGGGATAACCCATAACTCATAACCCATGCAGGGCATATGTTGGGGACACCCTTAATGCCTGGGGACTGCTTGACAGCCAAAGATGACAGGAGCAAGACACCCTTACAGAAAGCAGGGTCAGTTTGCCCTGGTGCTTCAGGCTGTGCTTGGTGGAGAGGATGCACACTTGTGCCACCAGTGATGCTTGGGAGAGGCAGAGGGAGGTAAGGTGTGATGTTATGGAGCTGAGATTTGGAAAAAGCATCTCCTTTTTCCAGCAGAAGGTGACATGCTCCAATGCTGAGTCTTGAAGAGTGGGATGAGGTGAATCACAGAATCACAGAATGGTTTGGTTTGGAAGGGACACTGAAGGCCACCTCATTCCCTCTACTGTGGGCAAGGACACCTTCCACTAGACCAGGTCTCCAATGTCCCATTCAACCTGGCCTTGAACACTACAGGGATGGGACAGTCACAGCTTCTCTGAGCAACCTGTGTCTCAGCATCCTCAGAGTGAAGAATTTCTTCCCAATATCTAATCTAAACCTACTGCCTGTCAGTTTGAAGCCATTTCCATTTGTCCTATCCCTACAGTTCCTGACGAAGAGTCCTTCTCCATCTTCCCTGTAGCCCCTTCAGATACTGGAAGGTGCTGTGAGGTCTCCACCCAACCTTCTCTTCTCCAGGCTTAACACGCTCAGCCTGTCTCCAAAGGGAAGGTGCTCCAGTCCGCTTACGAACTTTGTGGCCTCCTCTGGACTTGCTCCAATAGTCCCATGACCTTCTTATGGTGGGGCCACCAGAACTGTTAAGATGAGCTGAAACGAAATGGTGGCAGCTCACTGTGTGTTGTCTGAGGACTGTGGGATATTATGGGGACAGCCTGGCTGGGCTGTCACCCACCACCTGTGCCCTGCTGTGCCCACGACCAGCTGAACATAGTGTAGTGAGGGGCTTACAGTTCTCAACTTTGTTTTGACAAAGATGAAAAAAACCCCCAACAAACCCCCAACAGGGTGGCACAGAGGCAGGAGAAAGGTTTTCACTGACGAGTACAGCTTCAGGGTCCTGGAGAGGCTTTGCTGGGGCAGCTGCTTGGTTTCCAAGAAGAAAGTCCTGAGCACAGCACCGGGCCGAGCCCAGGGCTTATGTAAGAGCTGGCAAGGGGGCCGGCGGTGCGGAAACCCAGCGGGGCGCAATCGCCTTTGATTTTCTCCTGTTTGCTCAGCAGCTTTCATGCGGCGGGGGAGCAGGGCGAGGACGCGAGATTCCTGCACACTGAACTCCTCTGTTTCTCTCGGCAGGATAAACAGGACATAAAACAAAGCCCCGAGCCAGCCCTCGCCTCCGAGGCAGCGTGCTGCCAACCCCCCCCCATGGAACAGCCTGTCCCTCCATGTGCTCCCTGGGGAGCAGCCACCCCATCCAGGGTACCACGGCCTGGGATGCAGGAGGTTATGGGAGCCCACCCAGGGGGCATTTCTGGGAGCTGCAGCCGTTTTTGCGGCTGGATGAGGGTTGCCTTGTGGCATGGGTGAGGAGTGAGCAAGAAAAAGGGGGCAAAGCTCCCTGGCAGGACTCGGGCAGCAAGTTTCATGGCTTTGGAGAGCCCAGGATGGGTTCTCCAAAAGTGACACCAGGCTGGGCACTGTGGCCAGTTTTTGGGCTGAGTGTCACCTGCCCAGCTGCCTCACAAGGCACGGTCCCAGGCAGCAGGAACAAGCACTGTCTCACTCACTGTGGGATGCAGATGGGTGAGGAGCGGGTCAAATGCTGTTCCTCTCTGCAATGAACTCTCTCCAAGGGTTCCAATGATCCCTTAAAACTGGGCTGCTTTATTTGTATCTTCCCCTAAGGAATAATTTCTAGGCTGTCTTGTCCCCATACTAGATCCCTACCAGTGGCAGAGGGTGATGGGGCTGACCTCAGCCCTTTCCCAATGTACTATTAGCTAAGCTGGCTCCTCAGAGACACACCAGCCCAAACTCATGCCAGCTCCCCTAAATTTCCACAAAACAATGATTTCACCACTGCCAGCCTGTTGCAGGGCAAGGTGAGAAGGTGGAGGCAAATCTTGTTGCCAGGGTTTGGAACACTTCCAAGGGTTTTAAGTGGGGTTTGCTTTGGAACACAGTGTCCAGTAGCCACGGTGAAGTCACTTTGTTGGGGAAAAGCATTCTCCAACTGCAAGGACGCAGCAAAACTCATCACAAACACTATTGCTGCTAAAGGAACATGAAGGGAGGATGCTTTTTTGCTCTGTCCTGGTTGTCTATCCTGTCAGCCACGGTGGACAACGGGCCTCTCTCTTCCAGGGCACTGCTGGTGAGTTATCCTGAGCTGCCCTGCCCCAGCCCTGCCACATTCCTTGTGCTGCTGTGTGCAATGGCATTGCCAAATTCTGCTCCCAAAACAAAGAGCTGTGGCAAAGGAAAAGCCATCTGGGCAGAAAGCTGTTTTCCTGACTCGGATCTGGGGGCTCTGAGCCACGCACGTATTAACCCATTGGAAATGCAGAGGCAGGAAAAGCAGGTGCTGCCCTGAGGAGCAGCATGTCTGGTACCTGCTCTGGCTTTTGGGTGGTAGGTGCTGAGCACCCCTGCAGGCACCCAAGCTGTGGCCTTCCAAAACCTTCAGGATCCTGATGGCAGAGAGGGCACAAACCCTGGGACTGATGATCCAAACCCCAAAGCCTGGGGTTTTGTGAGAGCCAACTTTCTCATAGGATTCCCACTCTGGTCTTGATGGGTTGGAAATACTGCAAGAGCAGCCCTTTTCTGTTTTGTTTTGCTTTGCTGGTTTTTTCTCCCCTGATGTTTGTGTCTTTCCACTTCGTCTCTGGCCAAGGTAAGCAGTGCCAAGGCACAAGGGCCAGGCAAACCCAGTGGGAGGGAATGGGGAAGCAAAGCATCCTCAACCCACAGGACAATGAGGACAGAAGACAAACAAGGTGGTGGGAACAAGGAGGAGAGTTTGTTTACCACATCCAGCCACAGAACATCTCTCCTCAAAGAGATTCATAGAATCATAGAAAGGTTTGAGTTTGAAGGGACCTTAAAGATCATCTAGTTCAACCCACTGCCACGGGCAGGGACACCTTCCACTAGAATCGATTACTTCAAGCCTCATCCAACCTAACCCTGAACACTCCCAAGGATGGGGCAGCCACAGCTTCTCTGGGCAAGCTATTGCAGGGCCTTACCACCCTCACAGGAAAGATTTTCCTCCTAGTATCTAATCTAACTCTGCCCTCCATTAGTTTAAAGCCATTCCCCCTTGACCTGTCACTCCATGCTCTTGCCCAGAGTGCCTCTCCAGAATTCTTGGAAACCCCCTTTCCATACTGGAAGATGCTGGCAAATTTGTGGACTCAAGGGCAGTATCATGGCTCTGGTCCTTACACCCTTCCCTCTGCTCTTGTGCTGATGCTGGATCACCATGGGAGAGGTGAGGAGGGTCTGCACATGGGATGCACACAGAGCTTGACACCCGTCCCTTCCCCTAACCCTGCCCCTGCCGTGAGGAGCAATATGGGTTCCAGCTGCACGAGCTGAAAAGGCTCAGGCTCTCAAAAAGCAGCACGGGATCAAAGCTTTCTAAACACTCGGGGCATTTGGCCCGGGAGGTTTTGTTCCGACTATTTATAGCAGTTGGGGCCAAGCGAGTTCAGAGTTGGAGGCAAACTTTTCCAAAGCCGGGGGCCATTTGGATGAGGGAGGGGGAAAGGGAGTTCAGCCAGGCCCGTTTCCAGCAAATGTTGACTCCTTCCCTTAGGTATGTGTTGCTATCCATGACACACTAACAACAGCTCCACACACAAGTGCCTGGCTGGGCCTGTAAAGATTGAAACAAAAATGTGAATTGGCTGGAAAGGAGAACATGAAATAGAGAAAGTTTCCAAAGAGCAAAGCCGTAGCATTTGAAAGTTAAACCTTTCCTCACCAGCTTGTTTTCATCCTCCAGCCAACATCTTTCAATTACAAATACAATGGGATTGTTTTCCAAGGGAAAGCTGGCCATGTTTTTAGGGCAGAAAGATGAAATTATTGCTTCCCAAAACACGTGTCATGCCTAGAAATGGAGAGCAGGGGCCTTTTTATCTTCAAGGTGAATTTTTTTTGTACTTTTCCTGTCTGCCAAGTGAATTGTGCTTCTGACAATGTTTAATCATGAGGAGCGCAAGCAGCATGTTTGAGATACGCACCACAGCCTTTTGCATGCCTAGCTCTGTGCTCCTGATTTAAGGCTCTTCAGTACAGGTTATAAAAATACCCATCTAATTACCAGTAGCTTCTCAGCCACGTTCAGCATCTCTGAGCTTCCTTCTCCCTAGGAAAAGGTTGCAATTAGGTTGGCAGGTAATTATAATCAGCCTAATGGGTGGATGGCCCGAGGGAGGTGGGTTTGGCAGCTGGGTGGTATCCAGGCCAGGTGAGCTGTTTCAGGGAGTGATGCTCTTTCCTGGTTAATGGTGTGGGCTTTCTCCATGCTGTAGGAGTTGTGTGCTGCAGCAACAAACAGCCCAAGCCTACTGTGTGTGTGCCTTGGGTTGTTATTAGAGAGAAATTCCATAGCTAAAAGATTTCCTTTCCTAGAGCAACACAATGGTTTGGGTTGGGCGGGACCTTAAAGATCATCTAGTCCAACGTCTCTGCCATGGACAGGGACATCTCCCACTACACCAGGTTGCTCAATGCTGCATCCAACCTGGCCTAGATGTCTCTGACATTCCCACCAGAGCCTGTCTTCTGCTGTGGAGAATGCCTGTCCTTGCTGTAGATGGTTGGACTGCACTGAAGGAGCCAGACTCTTCTCCTTCAGGGACAGCTGCAAGACCTCCAATGGATTTTGATGAATGATCTCTATCTGTTTGGAGAGTGGTATGCAGGGGGTCTAGACTTGCTGGATAGGAGGTGGTGATGGCTGGTGTTGCAAGTGGGACTGCTGGGCAGAAGGGAAGGTTTCTACTGAAGCTACACAGGTACCAGTCTCAGGGCCTGTCTTCTGTGAATGATCCAAAAAAGTAAAAGAGCAATGTTGAGATGTGTGAGTGAGGCAGAGCTAAGGGGTATCAACAGTATGGGAAGTTACAGGTGTTATAAAAAGATAATTAGGTGACCAGGAATAGAAGGGCAACAACGACTTGTTCATCAAAGTCTTTGTGCTTGAGAGGCAACAACATACGATAAGAGTTTGCATTTCATGGAGTTACCATAGAAGGGCTTCTGACTCTATTGATCTCACAGTGCCTGTGAGTGCCTGCCATGCAATAGGGAGATGCTCCCTTAAAGGACTGGGATGAAAAGGCCTCTCTGTTGACTTTAAAACTTACAGAGAGAGTGTCTCCAAGACCACCTCTGGAAAATCAGATACAAATCTGATCATCCTTCCCCAGAAAATGTTAAGAGGGGAGCAAGTACATAGCAAATCTACTGTCCTGTTTGTGCCACAGGTGAATTTGTTATGAGGGTCAGATATGTCCTTCTTCCATTTTGTTTTTTTCAACATGGCAGAGATGGGCTCTGAGCCCAGTTTCCATCCCTAGCAGGCAGAAGAAAATGTTCTTCTCATTTTTGCCTCCTAATGATGATGATGATGATCATTCACCTCTTGTTTTGTACGTGTCCTTACTATGAAAGACCCTTCTTGTGCTCTGTACTAATGTTCCCAATTCTTGACTTGGAAAGGGTACACTGTCCAACTGGACACTTCATTTGCTGAGAGCCTGTGTGTTCTGCAATTAACAGACAAAATGCCCACCGTTGTGACTGGAAAGAAGTTTTAATTAAAGTCCTTTGATATTGGCTTTGGCCAGACTGTAGAGTGAATGGGAAGAGGGCGGAAGGGCCCGGGCAGTGACTTGGGTCAGCCTAGAAGAGTGTCCACTGAGCTGAGACTGAAGACAAGGAAGGACCCAGTTTATAATTGCACAAGCTTTGTATTGTTTTTTTCTCTTGAGTGACCTGCCCAGTGGACAATTCCAAACTGATAGAAGCATACATACTGCCAACAAAAAGTTGGGATAGGTCCACAGGTTGTTCGAGTCCTAATGAGGAACCATGAATAGAAGCTCACATCCCCAAGTGAAAAACACCTCACTCCCGTCTCTAATGAGCATGACTCTCCAAATCCTTTTATCTTGGGCTTTGCCTGGCTTTCAGAGGTGTTCAGGGCTGGATCTTCCAGGCTGGCCTCAAAGCTACTGCCACATACCCTGTCTTCTCTCAGACGGACACCAGGTAATTGCCGGGTGGCCAAGGCAAACCTGCAGCATGTTTATGATGGTGGCATGGACAAGAGAAGGCTTTGGAGGGTGAGACACCTACTCCAGGAGATATGATGGGGCCTGGCCAGTGTCCCCTGGGTAGATGTTTCCCTCCATGTGCTTGCTGGTGATGTGCTGGGCTCTGGACAAACGGGCATGTTGTTTGATGTATGGTGTTCCCTGCCAATGCTGTAACCATAGGTGCGAGTCTAATGAGAAAGTGAATGCTCCTCCCTATGTCAAAGTGCACTAATTAGTGCAAACATCACATAATAAGCTCCATGAAACTGGAACCAGGATGGGTTTCCTGGTTGTTTGCATGGAGTGAGTCGTGCTTACTCCCAGGGTAGCCAGCCTTGTGTGCCTATTGACATTCCCTCTGCTCAGGATGGGGTGATGAACATTCCGGTTTGCACACTAACAATGAAGCAAAATAATAAATATAAAATATAAAATTAATAAATATTAATTTTAAAACCCCCACATCTTGTCTCCTGAAGTCCAACATAAGGGTCCTACCAACCCATGTTACCCTTTGACAAGGCACTAGGGCCCTGAAAACGGATAGATGCTCTTCAAAATGTTACTCCAAAATCCCTTTTTATTTTCTAAGATTGTTAAGGTAATTGGGGTGGGTAGGGGAGAGGTTTTTGCACCTCCACCCTGGTTCCATGCACCGAGCATTGACTCCTGCACCTTTCCTTCAGACTTTTTCCAGAGCTATGACAGAGCGTCATTCGGGAGGATGGAGTGGGCATCTGGAATAGGGGCTGTGAAAGGGGTTTGCAAAATTTTTCTCTTGGTCTCTGGCCCAGAGAAATCAACTGGTTTTTACATGTTTTAAGGCAAAAAAATTTAAAAATTTATTTTATACTGCCATTTCCCCCCTCTGCTTTTGGGTTTAACTTTGTGCTGTCAAGCTCTGTGGGAGAGCTGAGCAACTATAACGTTTTTCAGTTCATGCTGCTGATGGATGAGACATTGTTCAGGTGAACTCAGGCTACACCTGCACGTGGCCAGGATGGGTGCCCCTGCCCAGCACCCAGCCTGCAGGCAGGAAGGGAGATGGGGCAGCTTGGGTGGCTGGGGCTGGGAAATGGGGAGATTCCCAGCAGTAAGGCACAGGGCATTCTCCGGGGAGTCGTCAGAGTGGGCTTTGGGGCTGGGTGGAACACCCTGTGGGGGGTCAGTTTAGCTCTGTGCTGGGCCAGCCACCCGGGATGAAATTAGAATTTGGGGGCAAGTGGCACGGGTTGGTTTTGGTTTTACTGTTCCCCTACAAAAACGCCACTTTTACTGCCTGAGTGTAGCACACAAAGGGGTTGGCTATGTTTTCCCCTTTCCTTTCAATCCCCTTTCTGCACGGTGACATTTTCTATTCCAAACCCTGTTTTGTTTTGTTGGGTTTTTTTAACTTCTTTTTCCCCTCCTATTTCCTCTCGCTCCCCTCCTCTTCCCCCGCCCAAATACCCTCCTGGAGGCACAGCCTCTGCCCCTTTCCCGGGGTCCCCCATCCTGGCAGGATGCCGGGGAGGTACCAAGGCGCGCGGAGGGGCGATGCCAGCGCTTCCTGCTCCCTCCCTCGCAGCACAATGGGGACATTCAGGCGGGCACCGCGTAGCCCAGCACCAACCCAGCTCCAGAGACCCCCCCCCTCCCCATCCCTGTGCCCCCCTATCGCTGTCGCCGAAATCGCGGCATGAGACAGAAAGCAGCTGACGCCGTGTCCCAGCGCGCCGGCGGAGGCGAACTGGAATCCAGCATCACAAAACAAGCCCTGTGCACGCTCCCCTCCCGACGCAGGCGCGTGTGCCTGTGTGTCCCCCCCTCCCCTTCCCTCCATCCCCCCAAAATCTCCAAGTCTGCCCAGTAACACCAAACTGGGCTCCCTTTCCCACCCCAGCACGGCCAATCCGAGCGCTGCCAGCAGCGCCAGGGCCTCCACCGTGAGGATGCGAGGGGCTGGAGCTGCTGGAGCCGCAGGAACGACATGTTTTCCTTCTCCCCTTCTTCGTCCCGAGCCGCTTGTTTTTTAATTCGGGGCCGGAGGGGAGGCGTGGGTTGGGGCTTGGAGGCAGCTCTCCTCCTTTCCCAGTAGTGCAGAATACCCTCAAAAACAAGATGAGATTTCATCACTGCTTAAGGGAGCCTTGTTCTTGATCAGCGGGGTTTTAGAGGTGGGACGAAGGAGAAGGGAGGGGGGGGGCAATGCCAGAAAAGGAGGGTTTCATCCTCCTTGGGTCCGAGCAGATCTTTTCAGGCTTTCCTGCCTGCTTCGAGCGGTTTGGATTTCCCCCTCCTCTTTGCTTTGCTGTTTTTCTTCCTCTGTGCCAGTGCATGCAGCAGCTGCTCTGTTTGTGGAGCAGGAACTGGGTTGGTGTGATTCCAGTGGTCCTGGAGCACTGGGAGTGGTTGATAGTGGTTGCCTGCTGCCCTCCAGAACTCCCCAAAAAGAGGCTGGGGCAGGTGCAGGGATGAAAATGAACATGCTGGATTTTAGGGAATGCCTGGCAAGGGAGCTGCCAGTCCCTGTGCTTAGGACCTTTTTGCAGTTCCATTGGGCTCAGCTGCCACAGAGCATGAGCTGAGGGTGACTGTGGGCAAAATAGTAAAAATCACATTTTGGTCCTTTCTGGCATGTTCCTGTGGCAGCACCTCAGGATGGACTTGCCAAGGTGTGAGCCACATTTAGAGCACAGAGGTATCAGGGATGTCCGATGTCCATCCCAGAAATAAGGGGATGAGTGTTTGAACCCAGGGCCGGTAGGGCAGGCAGGATAATGTGTCCCATGTTGCCTGCTTGGATGCACAGTTATGCTGAGATGCAGCAGGGCCTGATGAGTAATAGAACCCAGCTCAGGACTGCTCTTTGATGGAGCTGTAGGAGCTCTGCTGTGTCCATGGCAGTGATGCCAGAGGACAAGTCTACCCAAAGAAATGGAGGTTCTCATCATCCCTGGGAATGTTTAAAAGACATGTAGACTTGGGGACATGGTTTAATGGTGGGCTTGGTAGTGCTGTTCTCTGCTGTTCTCTGCTGATTTGCATCCTGCTAAAGCCTCGACCCAGGAAACTGTGTAGTGGCTAAAAACAACCAAATCCATATGGAATCTCAGCAAGCTGAGGATTTGAAGGTCGTGGCCATATTGCAAAGGGTGGAAAGCAGGAGGGCAGGTCACCATGCACCTTATGTCTTGCAGGGAAATTTCTGCCGGCAATATTACCAGACAGAGGGGACTGTCCTGACATCCCAACATTTTGCAGTCACCTGTGCAAGCACTCTGTTGGGTAAACCACAAGGACAAAGCTTGTGCGGGGCTGCAGATGTCCTGGGAAAGCTGGATGAGTTGTGCCATTTGTCAGGGGGGGTGGCTGGGACTGGGAGAGCTGGCGAGGGCACCATGTCCCTGTGTGTGCTGGTGGTGCTCCACCCCAGGGAGAGGCTCAGTCTAGGACCTCTTGCACAAACTGTTTGCGTAGTGTGAGGAAAGCCGGGGCCCAGGGGCATGGAACAGCTCAGGACGTCCCATGGCAGCTCTCCTGAAACAGCTGCTGGAGCTGGGCAGGGACCATGCTGCAGCTGCCTGCGAGAAACACCAGGAATTACAGCTCTCAGGGACAAAGAGATTGCCAGGCGAGCAGGACCAGATCAACTCCATGGGATCTTCCCTCCACAGGATGGGACAGGCAACACCACCAAGGGGTGTGGAAATAAACAGATGTTATTTCTTAAAATGACTTCTGAGTAGTTTTGTCCTGTGTCCTGCTTCTCTCATCTGTTTCTCGGCATCTGTCCTTCTCATTGAATCTACTGTCTTATGTCAGGACAGAGTATCTGGCCCAAAAAACACAGGTCATGCACGGATAACCAGCTCCACTATCACATCCTGGCTCTGCACACCTTCAGCACACAGCCAGACAAAGGGTCCTGGAAGATTCAAAGGCCTAAGCTTTATACAGCCCTTCTGAATGACACCCTCAGACATGATGTCCACAAAGTGACAGAAGAGCACCCAGGGCCCTGCCAGCGAGGACAGGTTGGAAAGTGGAGCTGGGAGGAGGACTGGTGTCAGGCAAGTGAAGGACAGGTACAGTCTACAGGTAGACTTAGTCATAGGCAGGATAGAGGTTCATCCAGCAAACACACTGCTCTGTTCACCCATGGCTGCAGAGCCAGGGAGAGGGCAGGTGCTGCTTTCCTCTGGGCTGGTTATGGTATTCACGGGACAAACTGGTCCTCCCAGGCACCTCCTCACACAGGCTTGGGATTGAGTGAGAAGTACAATGCAGGTACAATATGTAAGATATCCTGTATTACATCACAGTATGGGATACAGACACGATGTACAGCTCGCTGTACAAAACAGCCGAACTTACAGTTCAAGAGCTGGATTGCATATTAGATGTTGCAAGAGCTGTAATGGTAGGAAATGGGCTGGTTTAGTTAAAATTCCAAAGAAAAGAGAGAAAGGGGATTCATTCCCTCTGTGACTCGGGTCCAGGTCAGGAATACGGATGGGTTTTGCAGTAGGATGATTCACAGAATCACAGATTATTCTGAGTTGGAAGGGACCCACAAGGATCATCAAGTCCAACTCTTAAACAGCGCCACTGCCTCCCTGGCAGGAATCGAACCCTGGTCTCATGCATGAGAGGCGGGGACACTCACCACTGTACTAAAGTGGATTTAAAGGGTCTTCCTTCTCCAGAGCTGAGCAAATTCAGGAAAAGCTGATCAGGAAAGAGCAATCCGATCAGTGTCTGCCAGACCATTTACCTCCAGGATCTGGAAGCAGGATGGGATCAAAGGTATGTATGGTATCCACTTTGCCTTCACTGCACCAGCTTCTCATCTCCCTTCCAGTTCTCTTGCAAAGCAACTCAGAAGTCAAAGAACTGACTCTCCCCCTGTCCATCCCCTTGTCTTGCTGTAGGGACCTTCCTGGGACATTGCTCCCTATGGCTCCCTCTCCTCCTTGAATGGATCCACCGGGATGACACTGGGACCAGCTCCCATCCATTTGCTGTGAGCTGTGGAGGACATGGGGGAAGGGACTCACCTCATACACAGGAGTGTCTGGTTTGGGGGTGGAGTAAGGAAAGCAGGGGATTTATTAAATCCTTTGGAAGAAGGATTTAGAGGGTGCAGGACATGCCTAGTCAGAAGGAAATTACTTAGCAGTAGGCTGGTATTTTTCCCAGCTTTGGTATCTCACGCTGCCCATTCCTTTGCACTTCATTAACCCACCATTCCAGCCACCCTCCTGATCTCACAACCACTGCAGTGTGAGCTGTAAATCACAGCCATCAGCCCTGGGATTCCCATGCCCTCCTGACTGCCACCTTTTGCCCTGGACACTCGGACAGGAACCCGCCTGGGCGGAGTAGGAGGATCAAAGAGGGAAATAAGATAACAGGAGAGTGAACTTTGGGAATGAAATGTTGGACAGGACTCAGGTAGTGCCCCTGGTAATAGAGGATAGATCCCAGAGGTCAGATACCATGTCCGGGTGTCAGAATGGGAAGAGGTGTGAAGGTTGGCATGGGGATGTGCATGCAAACATATTTATTGCCTCCTAAGAGTTGCCTTACAGTTGAAATTTATGGTACATCTTCTCTTCCAGCAGTGTTTCCAGGATCTGGGCCTTGTTTCCAGGACTGAAAAGATGACTGGCAAATGGCACGCAGTGAGTTTCCCCTCAGCCCTTGCAGTGTTCTGCCTGGGGGGAGGTTTTCCTCTGCTCTGCCCTCTCCTCCCTGCTGCTCCCATCTCTCCTGCTTGTTTTCCATGTCCTGCAGAGCCAGCTGGGCAACGTGCTCTAATGTTTTCTTCTGAATAAAGTTTTCTACAGTAGTAAAAAAAGGGAAAATGTGGTTTGTGCTGCAAATGAAAAATGTCCATGCCCTACAGCTCTATCCTACATGCTCTTCTTCCCTGGAAGCGTGCCACACCTACCCATGGAAGTAGGTCTGGTGAAGCTTGAGTACACCAGTCCCTGTTCATTCCCAGTTGTGCTTAGACCCCTTGCCCATGGGTAATGCCTGGGAAAGACTGGGGAGCACCCTGCAACACCAGGCTCCACTGACAACGTCCAGGTCAGTCTCCAGCTGCTGGAGAAGCTGGTGGCACTTACCCTTCTTGTGATTCCTCACTGACATCAGCTCCAAATGAATGGTCCTGTGATCCCCACGACAACCCATGTGTGAGAACCCAGCTCTGGTCCAGGTCCCCTTTGCTGATCTTCACCCTGAGGTCCACCCAAGGGTGGCCACTGCCTGTCGCTATCGGGTGACACTGTCAAGGGTGGACCATAAGGGGCNGGGGGGAGCCATGGACAGCACAAGCATCTCCTACACCCTAAATAATGTCACTTTGTGTCAGTATTACTTGGCTGTGGGTCTGTCATTCCTTCTCAGATGGGGGGTGATGTTTCCTCACAGGTTCTTGAAGCCTTGTCACCAACCAATCCACGGACAGGGACAAGTAGGAATATTTTGACGAAGATAAGTGACAAAAGAGCAATTCTGGATGGAAAGGAGCCTCTTCTGGAGGTTCCTCTGTGGTTATGAACCTTGTGATCCTTGCAGAAAAACGAGAGCTTGAAATATCCATTTGCAACACCTTTGTCCCCCTCCTGGTGTCATCTGGTGACTGGTGTAGGAACCCCTGCTTAGGCAGGTTATATAAAGGAAAGAAAAAACCTCCCAGTGTAAAGCCCAGGGGACGGGTGGATCGTGCCAGGGAGGCACCAGCTGGGCATTTTGTGCAGCTCCCAGAAAGTTAACAAACCTCTGACTACTGACCTGACAGGGCACAGTGGCTTCAGAGAGACACCATTCTCCAATGGCCACCCGACACAGACCATGTCCCCAACAGGTATGGAGCAACTCTGTACCCCAGCGTGTCAGCTGGCTCCATGCCCAAAGGTTGCATAACAAATTCCTCCTGAACCTCTCTAGGAACTGGACATTTCCGTGGCCATGTGCCATCTTCACCGCTGCAAAACTGTTCATCCTCAGTGTATTTTCACATCATAGAAGAGCTGGCTGGCACTCCTCCTAACCTGCTGTGCACCCAGCACCAGGCAGAGACTTCTCCTATGACTCCCCATCCATGCTCAACTAGTCTGCTGGATTATAGTCTTTATATTTAACTGGATTAGATGACTGTTGTTGCAGTTACTGTTACTGTTTTGCACTGGCCATATTTATAAGGTGCTCTGGGCATATTTATAGGGCTGCAGAATCAAGTTACAACTTTAAGTGCTACAACCCTGTAGGTCAAAACAGCCCTGTACAAAGTGGAGGAACATCGCCGATCAGTGCCAGCACTTCCAGGGGGTCTTGGTGGCTTCTGGCTGCAGGACAGCATTTGGCCCTGCCAAGAAAAACCCCACCACCCTACACCTCAAATTGTGTTTAGTATCTGTGTGTGTACTGAAATCTGGTTTGGGGGAACAGGCCCAGGGACACGATCTTAAACCCTTCTGCCTGAAGAGGGGGCAGTTCACACGGCCGTCAGTGTTCTGGAAAAAGAAAGCTTTAAACTGCTTCATAACATCTGCGTTGTCTTCAGGGCTGGAACACTGTGGGTTTGGTTACAGGGAGATGTCATCTGTCATGGCCCAGGCTGCTGTCCCTGTACCTGCACCACCGAGCTTTCTGTTCACCCAGCAAGGCGGGCACTCTGCCACACACCTTAGGTTTGCACAAGCAGGTACACAAGCCCCCCCCCATGCACACACCAGCCCCACTGCAAGCACAGCTCCCTGCCCCAGCACCCCGAGGGTGCTCCACCAGCCTCCCAAAGCCACCTTTCCACCTTCCATGCTGCAGTCTCTGCCCACGGGGATCTCTGTCCCCACCCCAGCCTGGCACACGGGGGTGTTGGCTCTGTGGGAAGCTGCGAGCTGTTGAGCTGCCGTTATTATGGCAGCAGTAAACACCTTCCTGCAGCTGGCCAAAGTCCAGAGCCAGTGTTAGTCCCACAGCCTGTGTCCTGCTGACACTGGATGCCAGCCTTTCTGCCCATGGAGGGAGTGAGGCAACCCCTCTGATCCATGTTCAGGGTGTTTGTGTGGACCCTGAGAATAATTCCCCAAAAATACTGAGCAGTGAGCAGCATGCAGGGAGCTTCCACTTCGCACAGTCCTTGCTTGTCGGGACACCATCTTCTTGTGTCCATCTTCTTTGGTCCAGAGGATGTCGCTGAGGGCGCACAGACAAAGCTCCTTGTTAGCTTGAAGAATGATGTATATTGAGATGTATTAAGCAAATGAGCCCTCTCCACCAGGATGTATTTAGCTGCAGCTGATTTTGGCTGTGCAGCCACACTGCACATTCTGGTGAGCTAAAATTAGCTGTGTTCCCATGCAGAGGCTGTGCCGGAGCTGTGCTTGGATCATCTCAGCATTAGGAGCTGCTGCTGCAGCTGGTTTTGGGTGTTAGTGCATGGCCAGAGCTGTACCAGTGCTGGGCAGTCCTTGTCCCAAAGATGAACCTGTTCAAAAGAAAGTTGCCTGGAAGCAAGGGTGGGTGAAACGAATCACCTGAAGTCTCAGGCTGTGCCATGGCCAAGGTAAAGACCTTGGCTACACAAGGCATGTGGTGTTTATCCCTTCTCACTGCAGCCCCAGGATGTGTGGGAAGACTCACAGATGCCCCACTAACCCAGCCCCCACCAGGCTGCACCAAAACCACAACCCCAGCAAAGGAAAATCCAGCTTTATCCTCTGTGTCTGGCTGCTTAGGGATGGCAGTGGGATGAACAAAGGCACCTGCATTGCTTGGAGACTCGGGGCATCCTGCACAGTGGATGGCAGGGACCATCCCTGGGGACAGGGAGTCCCAAATAAGCTCTTTGTGAGTCATGAGGAACTCCAGCACATGCACTAAAAATAAGGAAACAGCAGGCAGCAGCTAAATCAGCTGTGGGGGCCCCTGTCTGGGAGGCTGAGGCGGGAGGATCCCGTGAGCTCGGGCTGACGGAGCCCTGATTTGTGGCCTGACCTCGGCCGCACTCACTGAACTCCTCAGGCCCCGGCTCGCCTGGCTGGAAAACCAAGTAGAATAAAAAGGAGGATGTCAAGGCTGAGCTAAGCTTTTCCTTCTGCAGATAAATCACTTAGAGATGAGGAAATTGCCTGTGTTTGTTTGCCAGCAGCTTGTTTTTGGCGTGCCAAGCCTGTCCGTGCAGGGCAGCTGCGCTGGGCCAGTTGTGTGGCTTAGCTGAGAGGACGAGCAAACCCCTCTTGTGCTGTCCTTGGCCTGATGGGGAGGTGATGGAGAGTTATCCCATGGACATATCCACAGCAGCACAGTGGGACCTGGAGAGAGGGAGGGCATGAAACAGCTGTATGCAAAGGTTAGAGTGGAGGGACCCTCCATGCCTGTCCTGAAATATTTGGGCTGTGCCCTGGGTGCCAGGATCACACCAACACTCTCCATCACTGCACAGTTACCAGGGGAACTGCATAAATCATCCAAAAATAAAAATACAAAGCTTTTCTTCAAGCATTGCCTCGTCACTGTTGCAAGTGTTGGGGTTTATTTTCCATTCCGTGCAAGAAATATTTTACTTTGTGATCCTTTATAACCCAGTCTGTGCTGTGGGGCAATGGGGTTGGTGTCCAACAGCCTCACCAATGTTCCCAGGCTGCTTGAGGTGTAGTGTTCTGTGTAAAGGCACATGCAGCTTGCTTTCCCTTCTCCAGATGATGGGAAGCTGGGAAGGGTGATGTACTTTAGCTGGGGGAAATAAATCAGCCAGAGAAGCAGGCTGAGCTCATGGATTTTGAGATCATAGCAAATGTCTGTGTTTTTGTCAGTGAAGAGTCTCTCGAAGAGGCACCTTTGCCATTTGGCACCTGCGAGGCTTGATATGGGGTATCTCAATTATTAAGTGCTTAGGAGGGAAAGCTCAAGGAAACAGAGCAGTAACTGCACCTTTTCCATCCCCATTTTTTCCCCAGCAGCAGGAGCAGAGTTTACTGTGTTTGCTGTTCCCATCTTTTCTGGAGCTGAAGCCGTACAAACAAATGGAGGCTGATTACACCACACACTTCCAAGCACCGTGGAATGGTGTGGATGCGAGAAGCAGCAGAAAAACTTGCTCACTTGGTGTTTTTCTGCCTGTCTGCCAAAGCTGCATCTGCTCCTCAGCCGACGCAGTGCAGGATCGCTGGCTGGCTGCTAGAGGAGAAGAATTTGAGTAATTTTTATCACGTGGAGGAAGAGGGAGCATTGACCCACCCTGATGGTCTTAATGGGCTGAAAACTGATGCTTATGTCCATTGACTGCCACATAAAATATATCAACATATATGTATGGAGATACACATATATATAAAATGTATATATCAAATATATCCGTGTGTGACTTTTTAATTTTTTTTTCCCTTCAGAGAAGTGCTTCCTAAACCTTTCATCATTTGAGGAGTTGAGCTCAAAAGGCAGGGCTGTGCCTTTTAGAAACCTGGAATCCTGCATAAAGCAGATCCTAAATTCCTACTCCTGGTGCCCCACAGTTCACAGCAGGAGGATAAATCAAATCCCCCCACTTGTCTCTCTTATGTGTCCCTTATGCCCTGCTTTTATATCATCCATGGAGACATCTGTATGGATCAAACCTCCTCCCAAATTAACTGTTCTGAATACTGGGCCACACAAAAGGCGGAAATATCCAGTAAAACCAGACCTGGTAAAATCAAATAAAGAAAACAAGCCACAGGCGTAAAAGCTTTGCAGAAGAGCAGCAAGAGCTTTTCTCCAGTCTCAGTTCCCAGACCTCAGCAGATCTTCTTTCTTGTGGTGTGCCTTGGAAGGGAAGGGCACAAGCAGATGGAGTCCCTTGCTGCATCTTGGAGGCATCTGAGTTCATGGTGAGGAGACCCTCAGGACCTTCCAGATGCTGGGCTGGGAGAGACTTCTGCCCTTTCCCCCTCCTTTCTTCCCATCTCTTAGCACCACCTCTTCAGAGATCTGGAACAAGTTTAAACCCATTTATTTGAAGACAAGGAGGGAGGAAAGTGGAGAAATAAAATTATTGGGTCAGAGATTTCTCTCCCACAAAGTGCCCAATGTTCCGTGTGTCTGCTGGAACAACAATCACCACTTGTCTGGCCCTAATGATCTCATAAGAGCTCCAGACCCAGGGATGAAATAGGGCCATTCCCAAGAAGGTGCCTGCATTTTGATGGATGTTGCAGACAGCTGGGATGAGCAGGGATCTCCTCTGCTCTGCCCAGCCCTGAAGGATGGACTCTAGCATCTCCATATGCACCCAGAATTGGGTAATTTCCGAGTACCCATCCCAAGTGAAGATGTTGGGGGATCCAAAGTAATCCCAGTGGCAGTTGTTTAGGGTCTCTGCTCAGTCTCTAATCCCTGGGGACACACTGTGTGTGTCTGGAGGCTGGTTTCAAATTACATTAAAAAGTGTGATGTAAAAAAACAATAATAGCATTTCATTAGGAGGATCCCGAGGCCTGCTGTGCTCTAGTTTGGCCTGGAGTAGGGAATGAAGCTGGGAGTGTAACAGGGTTATAACAAGAAGTAAAACATAATCCTGGGGTTACAGGCAGCAATTAGCACTGCTATGTCACCCTGTGCTCCCTCTCTCTCGGGTTTGGGATGCAATAAAGGGATTGGATTGTGTCCCCTGCCCAAGTTGACCCCATGCCACAGCCCCTGGGTTTGGGCTAAGGCAGGATTACACCCATGAGCTAGCATCATGCTGTGGTGCCTGCAACATGCTGGCATCACAGTTTCTTAGGGAAAAGCACCGGCCAAGCCTGGATGACTCCAAGGAGTGCTGGTCTGGACTATGAGCAGGGGAGAGCTGTTGGCAGAGGCAGGAGACGGCACAGAATGGAAATAGGTGAATATGAGCTGCAGACAAGGCTTTGCTGGGCAAGAATGAGCTCCCCAGAGTGTGTCCAGTGCCCACCTGCACCATTCAGCCCACACTGGGTAGAAGCAGGTGGCACCAGGCATGTCCCAGGCTGTTTTCCAGATCCATGGATTACAGCTGCAGTGGGTGCCTCCTTCCCAGAGCAAGTCACAGCCACCATGGCTTGCCAAATAACCCCCTTTACCATGAGTGAGAGACCCACTGTGCTGGATCTGCAGGCAAACAGGCTTTGCCACAAGCTCACTTCGCTTTGCACCATCCATCCCCTCCGAGACAGAGACAGAAGGAGACAACATGGCAAAACTGGTCCCCATGAAAAAACTGGGAAATTCAGGGAGCCATCGGGAGCCATCAGTGCTTACTTGCCAAGGAGGCATCAGGATGCACCCAATGATGCACTTTCCCCCAGGCTGAAACTACGTGGTCTTTCTGGACCAAACCATTCCACGATTTTATGATCGCCTGCCACTATCCTTCCCTGGCCCAGCAGAGCTGTGTGAGCTGCACCTGTCAGACAGTTAGGGCTGTTTTATCAGGGGGGCATTTAAAAATCCGGAGTGCTTCCCAAAGGGGGGCTGGCTGTCAGCGAGATGGTGTCCAGGAGAGGGCAGGGTTAGCTGCTGCATAGCACAGCAACCACATTTAGGGGTGTGGCGAGCCCTTATTTTCCACATCTCCGTTTTTTTCCCCCCCAAGCTGGAGCCTCACGCACAGCTATGAAATTTGTGCTTTTCCTGATCCCTTGGAACCCCAGGTGTCCCTGCAGAGCCAGGGCCGTCAGGCACCTTGTTTACATCGTGTTCCTGGTGCTGAGCCATCGCGGCTGCTCTTTCGAGAGGTGACATGTGCCTCGGCGGGGCGGAGAAAATGCCTTGCGTTAATCGAGGGATCGGTTTCAAGAAGTGTTGCCCTTCCAGGAAAAACACGCAGCTCTGGTGACCCTCCAGCCGTGGAGCTGCGGAGAGCAGCGTTTGCCATGGGCTCTGCCCCATCGTGAGGGTGCTGGAGCGGTGCCAAGGGCTCAGGGGGTCAGTGGCGGAGTTGGCATCACCCTGAGAGGGTTAGCACACACCCCAGCAGCATCTCCAGCCAGGTCAGCCTTAAGGCAGTGTGTGTAACACCCTGCCCATGGAGCAGCTCACACTCTTGAGAGGTGGAGAAAGCACATGGGGAGCTGAGGATGATGGAGGAAGACTTTCTGTGAGAAGGGATGAAGGAGCAGCCAGATGGCAGAGGGCAACTGGGCAGCACAGAGGAGAGCACTTCCTTAGCACTGCTTTCTCCAGAAATAACACCCTTCCCCAAAGCACTCTGGAGAAGCCTCTGGCCTCCTGCTGGCCCCAGTTAATGTTTAACTCCTGAACAGGGACAGCATGGCAGCCAGCACACGGGAGGTGGTGTCAGCGCGTGGGGACAGCAGCTGGTGGCTGGACACACGCGAGGTCACCTCCCTGCACCGGTGGGACCCTCCTCACCCAGTGCTGGCAGCAGCACCCCCAGCTCCTGTGCAACTCCCATTAGCCCCAGGACTCAGAGTGAAGTGACTTTGCTGAGGATGATGCCAGTTCACTTGAAAAGGTCTGCTTAGGCTGTGTGACCCAGGTACCTTGGCACTGGCTTCACTGAAAGGTGAAAGGGGGCAATGCTGGCTCCAGCCCCCAGTGAAGCTTAAAGCTTGGCAGGCAGAGCTACGGGGTGATGCACCATGAAAGGCCGGTGTATTTGCACACATAGTGCCCCTTTTCTCCCAAGAACATCATCCCCAGGAGCCCAAGCAGCCCCAGGGCTTACAGGGGTGGTTGGTGCCATGTTTTAGGGTGAGCTCTGGTGTGTTGAGGGAAAAAAATACAGTTTCCTTCTACGCAAACAAAGCTTGACTTGATTGCCTTTAAAGTGCAACCAGCACAAACAGTGGCAAAAGTGCAAACACTGATAATGCTCAGAACATTTTGAGCTGTGCAAACAAGCCAGAGGTGGGTGAGTGTGTTGAAATGAAGGGGTGAGGGGGTTGGGGGAGGAGAGGTCCCTGCCCCAGCAGCGCCTGCCCGGCACTACCATTCCCCCATTTTCCCCTCCCAAGCAGCGATGGTGACTCTGGGTTGGGGGTGGAGGCAGCCTCTGGGTGAGCAGGGATGAATGGGAGCCCCGGGGAGAGTAAACCCCCACTGAGATGGGATGCAGATGTTATTACAACATTTTTAACCCTAGCCTGAGGCCATGTCCTACCCTGGCTGGGGGAAGAGCTCCGGAGCCACCTCACAGAGCCGCTGGGACAACACTGAGTCCTCATCCCTTGCCTGTCACTGCCCACACGGAGCATCCCCACCGTGTCTCAGATGCCATGTGGCAGAGACGATGCTGCCTCTGCCTTGCTTTTCTCCCTTCTTCCCCTATCCCACCTCCTTTCCCTTGGCATACAGCTGCCTTACAAACACCTCGCAATCCTCCTGAGCCTTGCTTAGTATTTTCTGTGCCATCCAGCTCTAAAGCCTCCTCCAGGTGGGTGCTATAGTGTATATCTCGGTTTGCCTGTTGTCACAAAACGCTGTTTTCCATCACCCTGTGCCCCTAAGGACACATTTTGCCCTGGGGAGGGAGATGCAAGGAAGGTTCAGTCCTTGCAGACGTGAGACACCTTACATGGAGCCAGAGCACCAGTGCTATAGGGAGGGGTTAAAACCCAGCACCTCAGGAGACATTTAGGCCTCTGCCTCCTATTCCTTAGGATTGTGAAGCAGGCTGGGAAAGGCAGGTCACTGTAAACTGGATGAAAGGAAGAAAGGGAGAGATCTCAGGTGAATCACTTGAGAATCAGGCAGGGTGCAGGGACCTCAGCCTTCATCTTGGCTGCATCCCTCTGGACCCTGATACATCAGAGAATCTTCCCAGATTATTTCTATTGGCAGGCTGGGAGGTAAGAGGTGCCTGAAGTCCCACACACTCTCAGCACAGCTCACCTCACCACAACACAAAGGGATTACCAAGGTTTGTGTCCGTCTGACACACACCTTGTTCCTTTATCCAGCCCTGGAGGGGGGAAGAAAGCTTTTATTCAATCCATCGCCAGTCCCCAACCCACACAGGGCATCCTGAAACAATCCCCTTCCTATGAATGCTGCACCTCCCCAGCTGCCCAGTATTCAGCTGGTGAATTCCCAGCAGCCAGAAATTTTGAGAAAGCAAAGGACCTAGCAAGCCTGTCCCTTGCTGCTAGAAATCAACCCAACCTCCAGCATTGGCACTTATTTTCATATAGCCAGAAAGAAATGAATATTGGGACTAAATGTCTTTGCCAGACCTACCCAAAATCAGCCAGTTCACCGTGTTACTGAGAGATGGGACAGGCAAACAGAATGATGTTCCACTTGTTTTTGTAAAGCTTGGGAAAACAGGCTGGAGTACAGTACATAAAGTAATGAGAGATAGACATACTGGACTGAATTCAGTTGCTTTGGGACAAAGTGATCTATTTTTCATTTTTTTTTAAAGCCAAAGCTTCTTTTACTTTTCCTTCTAATTCTGCCAAGTCTCTTCTGAGTGAAGTTTTGGGGATTTTCCCAGCTGGACTCCATTTTTGGTAGGAGAGGCCAGGGTAGGAGCCAAGTCTGGGAGCAGAGAGGTGACACACATCAGATGTGACACCTGGGCTAGTTTTGGCCCAGTGTGGCTTGTTGATATAACCAAGGCTGGACGCCAAAGGCAATAAGGGATTAGAGCAAAATGGCTCAGGCAAGTGAGCAAGTGGTTTTTATCAGCAGTGTCTTTGCTGGGTGGCGTGGACAAGGGGCAATGGCTTCAACTGGACAAAGGGCAGGTTTAGATTAGACATATGGAAGAAATTCTTCCCTGTGAGGCGGGCACAGATTGCCCAAAGAAGCTGTGGATGCCCCATCCCTGGAAGTGCTCAAGGCCAGTTTGGACAGGGCTTGGAGGAACTCGGTTTAGAGGAAGGTGTCCTTGCCCTGGCAGGGGATTGGAATGAGATATATAAGGTCCCTTCCAACCCAAACCATTCCATGATACGTGGGTGATGCTCCCACAAGAGCAGCAGTGCTGGAGTGCACCCAGGAGTGCAGATGTACAGGGACAGAGCCTGTGACACCGTCACAGAGCCCATTACTGACACACTGTCCTACGGTGGCACGTGATATTCATGGAAGAAGCCAAACAAACAAAATGGGTGCTTGATGCTGTTGGGTTTTTGGAGCAAGGTATTACATATTCTGAAATGAGCTCTTTTTCTCCTGCTGCTCACCCCAAAGACTCTCTTTCCTTCCAAAAAATCACAATGAGCATCACGTGAGTCACATAACCCCCATTTTCCCCCAGGGTGGCTCCTCTGCCATGAGCAGCTGTAGTTCACCTGCAGGGTGCTGGAAGCTGTCGAGCCTGAAAAATTCACAGCTCTCCAGGGAATAGGAAAGCTATTTTAGAGGATTTAAAATTGCAGCAGCTGAAATTATTTCCTGAAGCCCGCATTAAGTTATTCAGGCAACCGACTGCACAGGTACAAAGCTCATAAAAATGCTTCTCCCTGATCATTTTCTTTAGTTTTCCCAGAGTCACGGTTTTCTCAGTGCTACTGGGATGCAGGGAAATAAACCTGCTTTTGGTGAGCATGTTCTGTATGGGACAGGATGGGACCCAAACCACCGTGTGCTGGAGCATTCAGCCTGTCACAAGCACACTTGGGACTCATCTGCGGGGCCCTAGGGAGGAGAGGCCGGGTCAGTGCCCTCCCCACGGGGCAGCCCGTGTCCCAGCCCGTGTCCCAGCCCGTGTCCCAGCCTTACGCCAGGGTCAGGCGCCCCACATCACGCGCCGAAGCATCGCCACCGACTGGCACTTCACAGCTGCTTTGAGGTGCTGCCAGGGACTGTAGGTCGGGACTGCCAACAAATCACAGCCATTGTGCTCCATCGCTCCCCGCTTTCTGCCTGTTAATAGCCCCTTTCTGTACCCAGGGAACGTGATTCTGCATCATCCCATCTCCCTGTGAGCCCCAGCCCTGCTCCAGGCTGGCTGCCTGCACACACCGTAGGCGATGTCCCCGCCGAGGCTCTCCGTGCTGGCCCCACAGAAGGTGGGTGCACACCCAGACCTGTAGGTCTCCCTTGTCCCTCCAGAAAATCACTTCAATGCCTGGCGCCTTCAGAAGAACCTCTGCCACCGCAGTATCCATGAGCTCTTCCACCAAAAGCGGGTTTTACTCCCTAGCTGTTGCAAAAGCACCTCCCTCACTCACCCCACAGAGGATGTGTGAAAAATCCACTTTAGTACAGTGGTGAGTGTCCCCACCTGTCACACGGGAGACCAGGGGTTCGATGGTGCCATTTAAGAGGTGGACTCGATGATCCTTGTGGGCCCCTTCCAACTCAGAATATTCTGTGAGTCTGTGTGGTACCCGGAGCAGTGGCACCGCCACAAGAGCTCGAACAGGTGGATTGTTTGGAGGCTTTCTCGAAACACAGGAACACGAGCCACTGAGCCAAGCTGTTGTTCTCATTTGTTATTCAGTGTTAAGGAAATCTGCACCATTCTTCCGTCAGCCTCCTCATCCCGGAGGATAATTGATGCTAACGTCATTTCATTTTGGTCCAGCTGCTGGGCTCGGGAACAGATGTTTTATTGTTCAAACTGAACACACAAAACCCAAAAATGAGGACAAAAAAACCCCAACCCACAAAACAACAAAAAATAACTAATTTGTGTTTGCGGTGAGGTTAGCCACAGTTTCCCCAGAAATGCAAGAAGACAGAGCAGCAGTCCCAGGGAAGACCCAGGCCTCGAGAAAGCCAAGATTTATACACTCATCTAAAAGTCAACCTTCAATATGATGATACAACACCCACCTGCTCCAAAATCCTGCCATGTCCAACAGGCAGGCACTTCCAGCAGAGAATCATTTCCCCAACACTGAGCTGTCACCTTCAGGTGAGATGTGCCTTCGCATCCTCCCAGGAGCAGAGATCCACCCGGACTTTTACATAGGGAAACAGAGTAATTGCTTAAGAGCAAAGACATATGTGTCCTCCAAGGAGTAAAAACAGGTGCAAAAATGCACCGTCGACAATGCATCATCCTTCAGAGCTCACCCTCTTACAGCTCATCGAGAGCACCTTGCACATTCGGCGCTTCAGCATGGGAGTGGTGTGGCTCACAGCTGTAGGAGGGTGCTGGGAACCTCACATGAACACACATTTCTTCAGGAGCGCGGGATGGAGGGAGGAGATCTATGACCTGCTCTGTTGCAGGTGCAAGAAAATACCTGGAATCACAGGCTGGTTCAACCCCAGTCCAGCCAAGCGCTCCACTGCATTCTTAGGCATTCCACCAGGCAAGCTGTGGAGCAAGTGGAAAAAACTTCCCTGTCTGCCAAAAAGAGTGCTGTTAAAAAGAAAACGTCTTGCTGAAAAGCCAAAAAAGAAGCCCTAAACCCACCCAGGTTAATAAATGTTCAGTATTAATTTTCAGTCTAGCACTAACAACCCTGTAGATAAGAACTGCACTTTTTGCATGCAGAAGAACTGGGCAAAAATGGTATGTCTTAAATAAACTGCGGAGGAGCTACCAGGAGGACAGGAGTGTTCCCCTGACCTCATTTGTGGAGGCACCTTTGCTGTAGGTGAAACTTGTCCCCAGAAGTAAAGGGCTCTGAAATGCCCACATAAATTGCTTAGGTAATTTTCCCTGCATGGCCAGTGCAGAAGGCACAAGGCTGCCTGTGAGGCTGATGGGAGCATCTTTTGACACCTCCTGGTGTGTGCCATATGTTTGGCATTATTTCTGACAGCATATTGTGTTTTCTTTCTTTTCTACAAGAAGAGGGGGTGGAGGGATCTAATCCTGAGTAATCCAATCCATGAAATGCCACAGTCCCCCTCAGAAGACTGCACTAGAACTGGAACCTAGCAAAGGGCTTGAAAAGCCCTGAGAGTAGAATGACCAACAGCATCATCTCTTAGCAAAACAACAGTGGGGGGGAAAAAAAAGTGGGGGAAAGCCACCAACTTTTAAAAGAGATAAATAAAACAGATGTTGACCATGAAGAGTCCTGGGCTCTGCAGTACCTGTGCTGCTGCCAGGACCCACTGGGGATCAGTGTCAGATGTGACGGTCCCCTTGAGAAGAACACTGTCAGAGGCAGAGAAGCCTGTACAGGAAAAACAACAAGAGGCTGGAGGTGGAAAACACCTGCTGGATCATGTCCCCCTTCTCATTCATCTGGGCGAGCAGCAAGGATAAAGAGTCAGTAAGTCTTCCCCTGCCCTGTGCCTGGTGACAAGTTGTTCCCACTTCAAAACAACCTCCCTGTATCCCACCTCAGGCCCATGGGTGCTTCACGCCTGCTCTGAGACTGCTGAGTGCAGCTTCCCAGCTGGGCTTGGCAGCAGCCCATGACCACAGAGCTGTGAGTGGCGAGGGGAAGTGTCGGAGAAACCATCACAGCAAGCTGGCAGGATTCCATATTCCCAGCGAGGAACACTGGCCCACCAGACACCTTAGCAGCCAGCAGAACCCCTGGAGGGGGCTACAGGGAGGTCACTGAAACCTTCAGGTGATGACATTGTATGGGGACGTGTAGGGAAGCAAGGATAGAGCAGAATCCAGCCCTGCGCCAGCAGAGCTGGCTGAAAACCTGTGCTCGGGTCAGCTACAGGTACAGAGCCCAAGAGGAGATGTCCAAAGGAGATGTCATGGAAAATATTTACTCTGTGAGGTCAGTGCACCCTCGGCTTCTCTTCGGAGGGGACTTTGAACACAGGAGGGCAGACGTTTCCCGCACGCTTCGGCAGGAGAGAGGCCAGGGAGAGCAGGCACTTCCCTCCGCGGGGAAGATGAAAAGCACAAGTGGAAAGTTTTATGCATAAGGCAAACCAACTGAGCCACCAGCTGCTGGCTGCTGGGTGCTTGCTATGAGAGGAAACAGACTGTTTTGGAAAAAAAAGGAGGGGATCTCTGAGAAAAAGGCCTGGGGAAAAAAACACTAGAGGGGATGCCCCAGGGCAGAGCCATGGACTGGAAGTATGACACCAGGAAGTGCAGACAGGCCCTGGGTTGTGTATTAGAAGGGGAAAATCACCCCAAAAGTGCTGTGTGTTGGAGGAGATGTGGGCACAGGGTAGAGGGGAGTCCCCACTCTCAGCATGTACAGACAGAAAGGACTCGGCATGCCCAGTGGAGACAGCCACCCTCTCCCCATCACATCACCCTGTGCACCACAACAGGGAAGGATGGCTCAGAATGGAGATCCCAGTTCCCCAGTCTGGCTATTTCCAGCAATAACAACAGTACTTTGCATCCCCTTCTCCTGGAGTTCAGCTCCCTCATGCAAGGATCTTCATCACCACCTTTGAGGTTCAAGCCATGGTTTGAGTGTTGGTCCTGCTAAATCCCATCAGTCTCTGGATGAAAGCAACTGGCTCCCTGAAATACCTGGTCATCACTGGGTGCTCGAGCCACCTGAACCAGGTGATGCCAAGCATTTGGGTAGCTCGAGCAGAGAAAATAATCTCCTACAAAACCACCGGAAAAGGCAGATCAAGATATTTCACACCTTCTGAGGTGCAACTCTCAAAAGACAACTCTCAGCACATCTTGCTTGTCCTAACTGCCAGGCAAATCCCTTGCCTTAAAGCAGGGCTCTGATACTTGTTGCGCTTCCTGGGCACATCTCATTACACTTTCTGGTTGAGTCAGCATCCCAAGGGACAGTTTCTCTCTTTATTTCAGGCTTAGCTTATAAAGCGATGACCTTCCCCCGAAGCTCTCCCAAGGGGACTGTGACTCTATCACCCCTCACAAGTGAAAGCAGGCGGGAGGAGCTCCCAGTGCCATCAGCAGTGATTCAAGAAGTGGGACTCCTGCCTGCCTGACTCATTCAGCTTGTCAAGCCCAAGCCCTGGCAAGATGCTTTCCTTGCATCACTCGCTGCTGGAGACGAAGAGACCCAAGCTGTGCTCTCAAGAAGTGCTGTGCTGTTTTAAGCCCCCACACATTCCTCTTCGCTAGGTTTTTCCCCCCTGCTCATCGTTTGACTCACCGCTTATCACCCCACTGAGCAAGCACAGTATGGGTGACCTCCTAGATGAGTTCCCCACTACCCTCCAGTTTGTCCCAGTCTCATCTAAGCATCCCAAACACCCCCAGCTTACCCACCTCAGGGTGCCCATCATCCTACCAAACAAATCCTGCACTGAGATCACTTGCACCAAGTGCCAGCCCGGAATGGCATCTTCAGCTTGGCACAGCCAGACCCTCACTCCCACGGGATTCTTCCAGGAGTGATAACAGCAGGAGGGCTGTTCTCTGCCCATTACCTTGCTGGTCCCCAGTTCTACCACCCAGAGCCCTGGCACCCATCCACCCAGCTGCCCCCTTGCCTCAGCTGGGCACTGCAGTGGCCAGGACACTTGAGCCCCAGCTCAGCTGTTGACTCCAGTCCATCCTCAAAGAGAGAGATGGGGATGAGGAGTTGCTCCAGGCTGCAGAGTGGAATTTCACTCACCTTAGTGACCTAGTGCCTATGGAGTGCTCTAAAAATACAAATAAACCAGTGGGCGGCACAAACCCCACCCTGTTTCCAGCAGAGGGCTGCTCAGCCAGGCCCTGTCTCTCTGGCTGAAAGAAATTAAGCTGAGGGCTCAAAAAAAGGCCAGATCCTGTCCTCTACTGGTCTCGACTGAAGAACATCTGTAGAAATTGATTAGGGCAAATTTGCTGGGCATAGGATGGGGGGCAGGAAGGTTCCATATGCCTCTCACACTGCTAAGCTCATCCTATCTCCCCTAGATTCTCCCATCCCTGTTGGCCCTCTCACCCAAAGCTGCCTGCTGCAGGCAGGCCAGGCTGGGTGCAGGGGGCAGACACAGCAGCCCCCTATGCCATGGGGAGCACATCCCCACCCACAGAGAACATCCCACCCTCATGGTGTCCTTGTCCCCAGCCATCCCCTGCTCTGCCACTTCAGAAAAGCCCAAAAGCAGCAGCAGAAGTTTTATTTTCCCATTCTCACCTGCAGGATTTTATTCCCCCATTCCTACCTCCCCAGGTAGGTCCTGCTTGGGATCGTCCGTAGTAGGTCACCACCACAATAGACATTGTTAACAGAAACAATCTATAAGTCTGACGCTGGTCTAATTAATATGATTAATTATAATGTGATTGCAAAACCACCTTCCTACATTGCTCCTCTCTGATCCAGGGATCCAGGCACCCTGCCCTGCCTTCACCCCCACACAGGGGCAGTTGTCCCCTCGTATGTCCCCAGCCAACCCCCGGCCACTCCCAGGGACAGGCAGCCAAAGGGGACAGCAGGCAGTGGAGTTCATGGTTTCCCTGCACCCAGCAATAAACAGCTTCTCCCGAGAGGCAGAGGAGGGGGGCAGAAAGCCCCAGCGAGATGTATTTTTGAGAGCAGGCGGATTAGGAGCCGCTCGAGGCGCGCTGGCAGCCGGCACAGGGTGTTATCTGTGAATGGGTGCAGGATGTTACCCACAGCTCCTGCCTCCGCCAGGACGGGGAGCTGAGGAGGGGGAGTGTGGGGGAGAGGTTTGTTTCTCGGCCAAGTGGCTACGTATTTCTGACTTTAGGGACAGGGTTTGCAAGCAGCAGCTGGACCCGGGCTGTACCTGAGGAATAACCACCTACCCTGACCTGGACAAGCTTCCCTAACTCCAGACTCTTAAGTACAAGCTCCCCCTCACCATTCCCATCCCTCCTGCCCCCCCGCTGGTGATGCCACATGCCCTGGGACACGCTGTCCCATGCAGTGCCACCCCGAGAAGCCACCAGGCTAGCGAGGTCCCCGGGTCCAGGGAGCAGCTAATGCAGGCAGCCGATTGAGTTACAGGCCGGCGGTTGTATCGTGTTTCCCAGCTCCCCGCCGCATATCCTGTGCTGGGAGGATTCCTGGAAGCCGGAGCTCGGTTCGCACCCCCTCCCTGGGCTATGCCCAAAGCACAGCCCCGCACGTGATCGCCGCCGATATTGCCCAAGGCTGGCAGGGAGCGGCCACCCCTTTCCTCGCTCTCCTCCTCCTCCCATCTCCAGCACAAGGACCGATCCCTTCCCTTTTTTTTATTCTCCTTCCCCTCCCCTTGACTCTGTTTTAACTTTTTCCATCTCTTAATTTAAAGCAGAGGCCGCGGCCCTGCCAGACATGCTGTAGGTCTCCACGCCTCCACTGGGATGATTAAATCCTGGGTTTCCTCTGATCCTGTGCTATCAGGCTGCTCAGATGACACCAGAGCCCCAGACAACCACTCTGGAGTGAACAAAATCCTGCAGTACAGACTTTCTACATGGTATATCCATCCTTTACCTGTGCAGGGAAACAGGGTGTGACTCTGAGCATCACTTGCAAACCCAGGCATTAGGAAAGCAGTCTTCAGCCTCATGGCACTGGGGGTCGATGATGCTGCAACACCTTCCCTCCATCAGACAGACAGGCACATAGGCAGAGCAGGAAGATTTTCCTGCCTCCCCCAGTCCATGCATGGACACACTGCACAGCTCTGACACTGCACTCTGCTACCCAGAAGCTCAGCCTGGAAATCTTCCCTGCAGGGAACCCTGAAGGCATCCATTGATGGAGTTCAGGCTGTTTCTGCAGCCCTACCAACCTCTCTTCTCCCTGCCAGCAGATTTTGGGGTGGCAGTTTCTGGGTTGGTAGGTACCACCTCTGCTTTTCTTTCCTATCTGGGCCAGCTGGCTCAGGAAGATAGTCCCTGGACTACCACCCTCCCCTTGGACATAACATTTGGCTGGGGATCTTCTTGCTGGCATGCTGCTGCAGTGGGATGGGACACTGGGCAGAGGGGTTGGGACTGGGCAGATACATCACTGCTGGGGAGCCTGGGAAAAGAAGCCACTTGGATTTCTCCCAGCCAGCTTCTCCTGCATCCCTGTTAACATCCCAGCAACATCCCAGTGAAATGGGAAAGATCAGCCCAGCCAGGAACTGGGCCCGTTTTGAGATCCAGCTACTTCACCTCAGCTCACAGGCACACAATGGACTCGGGTTGCCACTTGCTTGCCCTCACTCCTCTGTCCCCAAGCCCTCCTGTGCCTCTGTTCCTGGCAGGACAGGCCAGAGGGAGGTAAGTCCTTGCAGATGCTGGTCCAAAGCTCTCCTCAGCCGTGCACCTTATTTGCAGAAGTGCTGGGATCCCATAACTAGCATCAAGCAATAAGCCGCTGCATGGCCAGGCAGAGCATAGCCCTGGCTTTTGCTGTAAATCATTTACTGTCCCTCCCTTTTGGCAAAGGCATCACCCACAGCTGGTCTTTACCTGGTAACCCATCTGAATTACCCTCATGACTTCCAGCCTGATGTCCAGCATCTCCACAGAGGTGCTGATATATTAGCTCTCTGATTCACTTTAAATACATCCCTTCTTAAGGCAGATTGTTTACATCTTTCAAGAGTGTGTCTTAATCTTTTTAATTTTATTCAAGATTTCTTTTTGAGGTAGACTGGAAACTACTCTGAGTTGCCACCAGGGGAAAGGTTTCCCTTGGATATTTTTACACATTCAGGAGAACAAACTACAAGATCTCCCCTTGACTCTGTTAACCCCTGAAGCATTTGACTCCAGACACCTCCACCAGTCCTTTACACCAAAAGAAACTGCTTCAAGCTAAAAGCTAACCTACACCTCCTGGGTGTTTTCCTAGTGTGCATTTTTCCCCTGTAAGCAAAGAGCCAAGCAAAGCACCTTTTTCTACCCAGTGGAAAATTCAATTTGGGGAAAGAAAAAAAGCTTTGTAAATAAATGGTTGGATTTCCGAAGGGTCTGTCCCATTGAGTGGACTTTGGAAACATGGGTAGTGAGTACTGCTGCATAAAAAAAAAGATGAAAGGAGAAAGGGAAGGATGTGAAAAGGAGGAGCAGAGAGCCCCTGCAGGACTGCAGGGAAGTGTCATGAGCACCCCTAAATTTAATGTGACCACTCCCAATGCTCAGTACTGTTGCCACATGGTGATGGATCAGCTCTGACACTGTGCGAGGTCTGGATCCCCATCCCACAGACGGGAACGCCCTGTCCCCAGCCTTCCCAACACAGCGGTGACTTGGGAGGGAATCCACACTGATGTCAAGGATATGAGTAATCCCGACGCTGGCTTTCAGCGTAAGCATCCCCTCCCTGTGACCTCCTCAGAGATCTCCAGCTCCTCTGCAAACTCCATCTCTCCCATCATGTCAGTGTGCTGTTGTCCTCGTCCTCTGCCAACCCCCTCCCACCCTCCTTTAACTTTGAATACCCTGGCAAAAACCCAATTAGAAGCCAGGCCCCTGTCAGCACCTATTATCTCCCTGTGTTAGCCGTGTCCTTAGTGAACTGCTTAAAAATAAAGGCAGAAGGATGTTGCCCATGGCCAGGAATTTTCCACTGGGTAGGTACGGCCAACCTGGGTCACACGATGCAGTGCTCTGGCTTGTATCACCCACCAGCACCCTGAGAGGCAGCTGTGCCTGTGGGCAGCCGCTTCCTGTGCTGCCCAAATCTCTCTGCCCTGGGAAGAGGCACCCTCACAGGCCAGCTGAACCTGAAACACCCCCACCTCATTCCCAAGGGACATGCTCCAATCTCCAAACTCATCCCACAGGGACACCAGCTCACTTGAGGGTCACTTGGCATGACCTTGGCATGAGGCTTCATGCATGAGGTGGTTCTGTGTTGACCCCCTGTCTTTGGGACGTGGGGACTGAGAAGGGGGATGGGTCTCTGTCCCATTAAGTTATCAGCAGGAATTTTAGCAGAATCCAGCCCTACTTCTGTGGCTCAGGAGGATATGAAGAGTTGTTTGAGGATGAGAAGAGGAGGACTGAGGGCTCCTTGAGGATGCAGTCACACCTGGGAGGGAAGGCACCCTCACTTTTGCTGGAGCACAGAGCACACTCAAGTTGTTGCAAACCAGCAGAAAAAAATAAAATTTAGCTGGCAGGGCATCCCAAACTGCTTCCCACAATGAGATCCAGAGGGTCTCCAAGGGAAAACTCCACTCTCCTCTCTTCAGCCCACTTCCTGGCTGGCAGTGGCTGTCTCGGGCTCCCTGCCACTCCACATCTGGAAAGGAAACATCAGGAGGGGACATGCTGGGCACTTCCCTCCTGCACATCTGGGAACTGAGAGCACTGCTTCATTGTGCTGGGGCATGGCGGGTTTTGCTGGTGTTATTATTCCAAGCTGGCCTGGAGTCCAAAGGAAACAAAAGCTTCTTCCTTGCCAAAGGGAAAGCTGACTGGAGGAAGCCACCGGAGACGAGGGCTGGGCTATTCTCTGGGCTTCTAAATGCCACATTTTCATGTTTAAATTTAGCCCTAGATTGAAGTTTTGCAGATATGAGCCCTTCTGCTGAGCCAGCAGCCTGGCCAACATCAACATTAACCTCTGCCATGCAGTTTTGCCCTCCCTTCCCTGCAAGCTCAGCCTCTGAGCCTCCAGCCCCAGCAACGATGTGCTTCACAGGGCAGATCCCTGGCAAAGAAACCACCCAGAAATGCTCGAAGAGCAGCCATGGCTGGGCAAGGCAGTCTGATTGGAATAATAAGCTTTTTTGGCCATCCAGACTGCATCAAGACAAAGAAAGATGCTAGGAAATGTTTCTCTCCTCATGAGGCAGATGACCAGCTTGACCACAGAGAACTTTCCAGAAGTGAGGGAGATGTCAGGTGTTGAGAGCTCTGGTTGTGCTCTGTGTCATCTGCTTTTTTTCCTGGGGCACAGGAAGTCCTTATGGCTTTTGGCCTCTTATACTCCAGCCCTCGAGCTTTAGGATGCCAGTCCTTGCCTGGGAAAGGAGCCAAGCCCCTGCTTCTATTTCATCACCATTATTGCAATCATTTCTCCCACCTTACTCCAGAGCATGGCAAATGGCTTCAAGGAAAAAAGCCTTGCTCACAGCAGGTCTGCCCTCGACATTTAGAGCTCCAGATGAGACAGACACTGATTTTTTTTCCTCCCGAATCCATAATTTAAAGGCTCCAGCCAGTAGTTGTTTCCATAGTGCTTGATCATACCACCTGGGAAGCTGGGCACAGTCCAGTACTTGCCAAAAGCTGTCACCCCCCGCTGCCAAGCTCTGTGGCCTCTGCTTGTGTTGGCCATTGGAGTTTAAACGGGCAAATAGGGAATCAGGAGGAATGCTGTTTATTTGCTGGAGCTCTGCAAACAATTAATACGGCCTTGTCCTTTGGATGAACCTGGTTTGATAAGGATGCTATTCATATTCCAGTGATTCCTTAAGAACAGAGAGTTGAATGCAAGTGAGCAATCCTGCTCTTGTCTGCTCTGTGTCTGCAAGGGAAATGCATCTGCCGGCTGGTACCCCTGAGAAAAGGGTGATGCTCCAAGCTTTCAAGGCTTTTCTCCACAAATCAATCCTGTGTTGTGTGAGAAGTACCCTATATACAAGGTGGAAGGGAGAGGAGATGGTGGGGAATCACCAGCTGACAAGTAGGATGTTGCTGCAGAGACGACGTGACTTGCAAACAGCACCAAAGGATAGAAATGTCACTATAGACCTTTAGCATGAACAGATTAAAAATTGCAAATTTTTTATACACAGAGGACTAGAATAATGGAAACAGCTGAATACCCAATTTCACGGTTTATTAAAATCCTGAGGAAGATGATCCTCTCTGCACACAGCTCCCTGGGGATGAACTGTGCTTCACTGCTCTTGGTAGGGTTCAAATGTTATTTATAGGGATGCACAGAAAGCTTCGAGCACAGTGAGTCTCCAGATAACACAAAGGAGTATATCGCCCTTCTTTTTTCCTAAATACTAATTCTGATAGGAAGATAAATCTATGACACACATGCAAATATGTGTTCCTCTCTAGGAAAGGAGATGTAAACGCACACAGCCATGCACAAGCTGGGAAGAGCAGAAGAAGCACAGTCAGCTCTGTGCTGAAAAGCTTTCCCCCATGACAAAGACAACCTGGTGCCAGCATAGAGAATTAAATGGATTCAGTGAGTGGCTTAAGCATCTGTTGTACTCAACTTGTGCCACATCGAGGAAGAAGGATGGAGGGAAGATGCTCCCTGCTGCACGAGAGAACCATAACACAGACATAATCAAGCTTAGTGGCTGTGCTGAAGCTTGGAGTGATCCTGAAGATCTGGGGAATACAGGTCAGCTTGATTTACATCAGCTCAGTTCCTCCTACAATCCCCATCTTTTCCTTAGCAAGTGCTTTTTCTTTTAACCACTTTTATTCCTTCCTTTCCCTCATCACTGGCTGCCATGACAGGTTCAGTGCTGCCAGGAATGCTCAGATCTGCAGATTAAAATGTGATTCTGCCCAAAGAGCAGCTCTGGAAGAGCTGGGGTGATTTGATCTTAATGACCTGGAGAAACTAAGCCCATGGCTGCATCAGCTCTGCAGTACTACTGAGGGATAAATGTGGATGGTGCCACTAAAGGAAGAGTTTGATGTTCAGAAAACACATGAGAAGCACATCCCACTCTCGTTGTTTTTTTACCCTGTAGAATCTGTACCAAGCCTGCCAGAGGTGAAGAAGCATTTGGACAACACTCTCAGGCACATGGTGGGATTCTTAGGGCTGTCCCGTGCAGGGCCAGAACTTGGACTCAGGTGATCCTTGTAAATCCCTTCCAACTCAAGATATGCTATGATTCTGTTTCCCCAGAATGGGCTGTGCTTGGAGATGATGGTTGAACTCCACTCTAAACCCAAAAGGAGAATTAGCAATCTATAAGCATAACATGAGCAGTTTACAGTTTTATTGCCCCTGATATTTTTGCAAAGACCTTGGTAAAAGGAGAGTGTTGTTGCACTTGAGCTCCTTTGGGCCAGACTCTGCTCTGTAGCTGCAAAGTGCCAGCCCCTCTCACTTCTCTATGGTTATACAAATACACACCACAGCTCACTGGGTTGGTACCACCCTATTAATTTTTAGGCAGGTCTTCATGAGAACCTTGTAAGTTCATAAGTGTAAAGATTTTGTAAGTTCATAAGTGCGAAGAACTTCTTAAACAACTCGTAGGAAACAGGAGAAAACATATTTGAAATGAGCAATCAGCTGAGAGGGGAGGGAAAAAACCAAACAACCCCACATCAAAAAAAACAACATACAACCACATGCCTCGAGCTCTTCCCGTGGGGAAGGGGAGGCAGAAAGCCAACACTGGCCTCCACGCTGACCGTGTCCCACCCGTGGGGATGCTGCTTGGGAGGCCGGGGGGGCAGAGCCCGGCACAGCCCGCCGCTCCAATCACACCGCCGGCAGCTCTTGTTGCTATGGCCCTCAGGTCTGAAACTTTGGAAATTAGGTAAAAGGTCTAAACGCGAAGCTTTTTTTTTTTCCTCCTCCCCCTACGCAGTGGTGCTCCTTGCCTAGCACAATCCCTCTTCCTGCTGAGCTCTAGGAGGAAAGAACTGGGATGAAGAATTAACTCTCGCAGTCCCAGGGGTTTTCCAAACCAGGAGCAGTGATGTGTATCGCAGGAAAGGGGGAATGTACCAGCAGATCTTGTTTCCCACCTGCCCTGTGGCAATGAATTGGAAAAAAACTATGGGCTTGAGGGATGCATCCCCTCCTGCCCCTCAAAATGGGATGCATTCTCAGTGGGTTTCATGCTGGTGGAACACTCTGCTGGGAGATTCCAAGGGATTTTTCCATCTCCTGGAATTTGGCATTTTTAAGGGTGCATCCTAGATCTTGGAGGCATCCATCTCCTACTCTTCCAGAGTAAATCATACAGTTCCAACACTCACACACATGGATCCCGGTGCTTTCCCTTCATCCTGACGAGGAGGTGGCTCTGCACAGCGGAGGGTGGTTTGGCACAGGCAGGACCAAGGGCATCTCTGGACAAGGTCAGAGCAACTGGAGATTAGAAGCAGCGCCGAGCTGGCGCTGTGTGTCTCCCACCCCCGGGCCCACAGAGTGACGCTTACCCTGTTCCCAGAGGAATCCTGCCTGTGCCCACTCGCTGTGTGCTACACAGCCGTGCCTGCAGTCCCCTGCTCACCAGGGTCACCCCGGGTGTATCTTGAGGGACCACTCATCCTGCCATGAGCATCTCCACCACATCCAGGTGGGCTGGGAGGGAAGGTGCCAGCCCATCAGCAGGTTGGGGAGTTACCTGCTCTGAGCCCCATTGTGCTGCTGCCAGGAGGGAAGTTGCTTTTCCAGGTGAGAGAGCAACTACCATCAAGTTCCAGCTCCGGGAAGCTCTTGGCTGCTCAGCCAGCCAACCCTAAACCTCAGTAGCAAGCCAGGCACCTTTATGGCACGGGGCCAGGCAGCTCTGCAGGGCTGACAAACTGCGACAAACTGTGACAAAGGTGTCTTTGTTCCTCCTGCCCTGCTCCCTGTTTCACCCCAGCCCTTGCTGTGACACCTATGAGGTGGAGTCATCTTTCCACAGAAAGCCTCCAGCAGTGTTTCCCAGATGCTGCGTCACCACAGCCGGCTCGGGTTCAACACCCCCACCTTTCCCTGAAGAAGTCGCCAAGCCAGAAGCAGAGCAAGGGAGCCAGGAGCGATCCAGGCAGGATTCAGCTGCTATCTGCTCAGCCAGGTGTTTGCATTAATCCTCCTTGGAGCAGGCTCCCATCCACATCTCTGCCTGTCTCCCCAAGAATCAGGCTCACCTCCCACCTGGTACACCCCTCCCCAACACCATGGGGTGGGGAGCTGTGAAAAGCACCTCACACATCCTGTCTTCTCTTTTTCAGCCTTGTTTACGTAGGAAAGTTAAGATGGATAAGCTACAAGTATGGAGTCCTTAAAGTCTGTAGGGAAAGGAATTATATCCTAGTGAGACAGCTGGGAAAACCCCAGAGAGATGCTGGCACAAGTCCATCTTAGGGCTGAGATGGAGCAAGAAGTCTCCAAACCAGGGGCAGACCAGGAGCAGAGTTTGTTAGTTAGCGAACTAACATGCTCAGTTTGAAGCTGGCCACATCTCTGCTAACACATTTCTTGTTTTCTTTCCCATGTGCCACCAGGTCACCTGTTTTTCTTCTAGAGATCCGGTGTGTCTAACAAAAGTATTACCTGTCCTGACAAACACTGCCTTGCCCATAGCCTAAAACGAGCCCAGCAGCCACAACAACTCTACAACAATCCATCTTCCTGTAGATGATCTCATTTAGAAATAAATCTCCATTTGCCACAACAGCTACATTTAGGGACAGCAAAATATGACCGCTTCCTGAATATCATCGTGTTCTTTGTTCACATTCTCAATTCCCTGCTTTAGAAAAATCCCACCTGGAAAAAAAACCCATTGCCCTAGGACACTAAACATCTGCAACTCCTGTAGAACATCAGCTGGGAACATGGAAAAAGAAAGTAGAGCCCATCTGTGGAGGACTTTGCTGACTGAGTCTCGCTTGGCTGCTCTCAGAACTGTTGGGTGGTTTGGGCACCATGAGCTGAGCTAGGATGGAAGCTCAAGCCTTTCTCACCAGAAAAGGCTCCCAGGGCAGCTGAGCTCCTGGCCATCCCCATCCCTGTCCCAGGAGAGCAGCAGGAGACAATCCAGGGTCATGCCTCATGTGGCTGTTCAGATGCCAGGCTGTTCTGGCGCTCTGGGAAGTAGCAATAACCATCATTCTCCTTGCAAACTGCCTTTGGTCTCAATGTATTTGGGATGCTAAAAACGTGCATCCTATGCCTTGCTTTTGCTTCTAAATACAGAGCTGCTTTGCAGAGCAATGTTCTGCCTCACCACCTGCAAAGTAGCACCAGACTTAAAAGGAAAATGCCAAAAAACAACCGCAGTGGTGGGTGAGAGACTTTTCCCAGGTGTTGTACTTCCCCAACCTTCCCACCAAGTTAATAATTTCATCCCTCCCACTGAGGACAGACTGCAGAAGTGAGCTCACTCTTTGCCTGACCTTGTTACTCAGCCAGCGGTTCCTGGTCCTCCTCCTTTTCTGGGAAATTGCCTGTGCATAGCCACCCCTGAAGGGACCCACAGTCTGTGGGAGCATCCCATATCCAGGCAGCAAGGAGGAATGAACCTTGTCCAGATCCCACTCCACTCCAGTCAGAGCTGCAGCCTCAACATGGGCTTGGCTGCATTTCAGGAAGAACCATCCTGCCTTAAGTGCCATGTGGTGACAGCCAAACTCAGCATCCTTTAGCCCCCAACTCCAACATGGTGGCATCTCATTTACCCCTAGGGCATGCAAAATAATATTCCTCCCAGTCTCTGCAAGGGGAAAGAATTTGGAAGGATGTAGAGTGGAGTAAAAACTAATGAGGTGTCTTCCCCTCCTTCCATTCCATCTTGCCAGATAGTGTTTAATGGTTGGAAAGCAATCTGAGATCAGCAGATGGCAACTGCACTGGAAAAGCAGATCCATTCAACTGAGCCATGAGCCCAGTCCCCCTAGCTGAACCAAGACAATAAAACCTGGGCAGCTTCTGGAAGAGAGAAACCAAGTCAGGCAGTAAAAGCCATCCATGGGCATGATTTATTCTGTGCCTTCCTCTCACCCGCTCTGCTCCTGTCACTGCTGGTTCCACTTGGCTCTGTGTTGAGGGCACATCCACGTGTTGAGGGCACATCCACATTCTCTGGAGGAACCACCTTGATCCTTGCAGATTTGGCAAGCTGGAGCCAGCCAGCACAGGTACTGAGAACAGCAAGGCCAGGACAGAGGCATTTCTTTATTCCATGAGGGGTAGAGGGAGGTGCAAAGCAGGGGGAAACCTGTGATAGTAACAGGAGGATGGACACAGTGCTTGTGACAGCAAAGGACTCCTCAGGACTAAGAACCAGATCTCAGGGAGCAGGGAGATGGGGAGGGGAAAAGAGGGGTAAACAAAACAAAAACACACACACAGAATAAATATTTTTTTAAAATCAAGGGCTTCTTAGAGAGAGGTCACATGTTTCCCCATAACCAGGACCATAGACAAATGGTCCAAAGAAAAAAATGAAAACAAACAAACCAAACCCTCTCATCTAAGCATATTCTTTCCCCTTCAGCTCCCCCCAGACTTCTCCAGTCTCCCACATCCTTCTCATGCCCCTCCCACGCTGAGTTACCCGTTAATGGGCAAACAGAGCTGAGGGACAGGAGCTGAGACACTATTTTAATCAATGCAGCTTTGCTGCCCAGGCCCTTCCATGCAAAGGAGAAGTGTCTGGCAGAGAGCACAGAGGGATCCCACTCATCCCAGAGGTCCGGCAGCACACGGACAGGTGCCGGCAAGCAGCGGAGCCAGAGGAATGACTCCTGCCCATTCCAGGGAGGTGGGCCAGCAGTGCCCACGGGCACAATTTGCTCTTGCTTTCTTTACTTTCCATGCCACCGACATTCAAAACAAGCTGTTCCCGAGCCCAGAGGAAGGGCTGGCGCCTGCCCCGGGTACCTGGCAGAGGGAGGCACAGCGGGACAAGCACACGGTGCTGTCGGTGCTTCCCAGAAGCGCTGGATGTTTTGGCAGGGCTGGTGCTCTGCTCTTGCAGCATGCACAGGCAGTGTAGCAATACACACACACAGCTCCAGGTGCCCCGGTCACAGGAAAGGCTCCCTTTTTTATTTTCCCTCCTGCTTCAGAAGAGTGGTATCCAACAGCAAGTGCTCAGAGACCTCTCCACACAACCAAAATCCAGCAGCCAAGCTCCTCACCATGACTGTTTCACCTCTCCAAAGACCACTTCTTCTCTGCCCCAAACCCCCCAAAACCTCAGTCTGGGAACCCAGTTCAAAGCTGGTGTGAAGCAGCTCAGAACTGAGGTCAACCAGAATTACACCAATTTCCCTCAGCCATAGATCTGGCCCAGCTTCTCTGAGAACACTTGATCTCCTCCCCGAGCGCTGCCAGCTGGGTGAAATACAGCTGCTGTTTCAATAGCGCTCACAGAAAAAAGGCCTGACATTATTCACAACAAAAAGACAAGTATTGCAGTGCTTGCTTTAGATTTCATGGGAGCGGTTTCCACTAGCTGGATGGGAGGGGGAGATGAGCAGGGGGAGCGGCAGGATGTCACACAGCTCTTTGAGGAAAGCTGTCACTAGCTCCCACCCAAGATGTCCCATTCATCTGCAGAACCCGTGTGACATCACTGCCATCTCCTCACCCCAACCTTTGCACAGAGATTTCTCATTTGCTAAGACCTTAACTCCCAGCAGATAAAAATCCCATTTTACAGGCTCCATGACCTTCTCCAGACCAAGCTCACCAGGAAGCTCTTTGCAAGATACAACAAGCAAGAAGGGCTGTTTGTTGTTTCAAGAGGAACCATGTACACTCATCCCTACCCATCTGCAGGCTCAAGTTGAATGGCCAGTTCCTTCCTGGGTGCTTTGAGGCCACCATTCTGGCTCACACGATGGACTCATGCTCTTCTGCTCCTGCCCTGCCGAAGCCTGGCCCCTGTACACACAGGGGTGTTGCTGTAATTCCATTCAGGCTGTATTTAACCCCTACTGCTCTCTGTTGCCTGTATAATCCAGGCAGACACCTTCTGTGGGGTTCTGGATCCTGCCCTGTATCCCAGGATGTTTCTACGCCGTATCCTACCCTACACAGACAGGATTTGCCATGTATGAGCTTTACAACTCACACTTTGGCTGCCAAGTCTTCTCCCCTCTCCGTGAAAACAGAGACCAAATGACCCAGAGGAAACACCTTACTCTGACCAGGATGTTCCCATGGCACAGACTGATAGCATGCCACAAATCTTTGGGATGCTGTTTGGTTCCAGACCATGATCCATGAAGTGTCTCTGTCTCCAGGTGCATGGGGCACAGCCCCAGCTCTGTGCACGGCCCCAAAACGGTGCAGGGGACAGCCCTGCTAAGAATCTAGAGACCACCTCCTTCCCTAGCCAGCCTTCACGAGCAGTTTTCTTCATCCTAGAGAGATTACAGAAAAAAACTTCCACTACAAAGCAATCTCTTCTCTTAATGAAATGCTTCCTTGCAGGTCTACAGCCCACAGTGGCAATGTCACCCACTGGCTATTTGCCAGGAGGGAAGGCATCCATTTTACAGCCAAAGCATTTAAAAAAGCGGATGGAGAACTTGCCAGGAGAGCCGGCCATGAGGAGAGATGGAAAAAAGAGAGCCAGTTAATCACCCAGCATGTGTTATATGTCTGGATGGAAAATGGTCTGAAAATATCTTGTGTTTCAGAGCAAGCACATAGTTTTCAGTGAATCAGCCAGCAGAAGGCCTGATGTCCGAGTATCAGAGAGAGACTAAGTCCATCTCCAAGCCCAGCTGTTCCCAAGCAGCTTCCTAAATGGAAATGGCATCTGGACAACACAGCCCTAGAGCCCTGGGCACAGCTGTTCCCACCTCAGACTTGGGGACTTGCTCAGGCTCCCCTAAACATGGAGAGGCATTAGGCAGGCAGGGTTTTGTGGAAGCAAATGCTGGTCTGAGCATTTTACAAAATACCTGCTGGCCAATGTGATTTCCACAGTCCTATAGGTTCAGCTTAGTAGGGGAGGGGCTCCTATTCCCTTTCTTTCTGGGTATTTTAGGCATTTTGGCCAAGCTCTGTCTCAGGACAGAGGCAGCTGGGCAATCCAGCTGCTGCTCAGCATCTCCACAAGCCATACAGATGGGCTTGAGCCACCCAGCTTTGTGGTGAGAAATAACAGCCTAACCCTGGATCTAATTAATAATTCTCATTTTAACAACATGTTTGGCACTGGGGGAAGCTGCCAGCAAAAACTGTGGAGTCTAGTGCCTCATCCACCCACAGGAAAAGAAAACAAGTCATTGCTGCTGTCAGCTTCATCTAAAACCTGTGTGAGGAATGAAGACCTTTCCTTCTGAACCCACAATCCAGGGGTTCTGAAGACCATCAATTCCAAAATCAGGGGATTAAGGCAGAGGCCTCAGGCTGCTGGGGAGCCAACAGACACCCTGCCAAGCACCCACTGCTGTCCTGCACCCTCCACCCACTCGGACTGGTGGCACAGGACTCCTCGGTGCAGGATCTCCAGGGCTCCCCCAGATCCTTGGTGGGACAAGATCACATCCTACAGATGGGACACACTGGGAGGGCAGTCAGTGTTGGGATGGGTGGAGAAGATGCTGACAATACCAGTGTGGTCCTCTCCAGGCATTGCAGCCTGTGTTTTCCATGCCAGCCTGGCAACTCACCTTTGCCATTGTTTTCTGGGGTTAGAATTGTAGAAGTTTCCACTTCCATTTCCCTCCCTCACCAGCCTTTACGAGCAAGTGCAAACTAGGCCATGGAGCCAGGGGCGGAGAGGGAAGCTCTGAGGTGTGGTTGTGTGTGCCTGGACCAGCCCTCCTCACAGCCAAGAAATGGGCTTGCTAAGATAAGCCATAACACAACCTGTTGACAAAGGAGAGCAGGGCTCCCACAGAAACAAGCTGGCTCCACCTGGGGCAAGGGATTAGAAACCTCGGCACAGCCCTCAGATTCCTTTTAGCAAACCAACTGTGGCTGGAGGCAGGGATTAAACCCAGTGCTGAGGAATGTGGCTCCTTCCCGCAGCGGAGTCCAAGTTGGCACCGCATCCCCACTCAAGACACGGCTTACATAATGCAGCTTATGAAAGCAAAATAGCCTGGCCGTGCCAGCCTGTGGGCAGGCCAGGATGGAGAGGAAATAAGGGGAAAAGAAAAACATTTTTTGGCTGAGGTAAAGCCTAGCTGCCCCCTGCACTGCTGTCCTAACCTCGCACCATCTCACCGGGATAGCGAGGAAGGCCGCAGAGAGGGAGAAGCCTTAGGAGAGGCAAAGGGCCCAGTCCTCCTGCAAAGACTGTCAAGAGCTGCAGCCCCAGTGTTCAGTCTGGAGTCACAGAATATGGATTTTCCCCCCACTTTGCCCCTCTGACCCTGGGTTTCTCCACAGACAAGCAGGTTCCTATTAAGACTAACCCATGCATGCTCTGTGTGCAAGGCCACTGCAGGTTTCAGGAGGCTAATCCACAAGAAGTGCCCAGCCCCAAATCTACGCGAAGCTAAGCGCAGGCCAGACACGCAGGCCAGACACCTCCAGAGGGAGCTGAGAGATGCTCCAATCCACATCATCAGTGTGGACAGCAGCAGTGTCGGGCCTGCCCAGAGTCTTTCTCTGCATGTTCCCATCAGAGGTCATTGCACAAGAAAGGGGGACAGTCCCCAAACACCCAGCACAGGCTCAGAGCAGAGTCACAAGGAGCAAATCAGCATTCATAAAGTAGGCAATTCACAAGTGACATCTTTAGGCATCCAGATGAGTCATCACTCAGTGACTGATACCTCCCATAATTTACATGGCCTCGGGAAAAGCAGACCTACAGACAGGCTGGCCTCTTTATCAGCAAGCAAAGAGTCAGAGTTCAATTTAAAAGCCACAGCAGACATCGTGGTGAACCCAGGCGCTGCAAATAGGTTTGTCAATGCCAGCTGAAGAGCCTGGAGAACCACTGCTGGGTGGATGACTTATTCACAAGTGAGCCCACATCCAACCCTGCATCCAGCTGTCTGGGAAAACCAGGCAGACCTAAGGACATCATCCCTTTCAAGAGCTCCCACTTGTTTCCTAAGGAGATCTCCCCTTTCAAGAGCTCCCACTTGTTTCCTAAGCAGCTGTCCTCAGTTTAATCAGTAACTGAACAAGTGGGATGAAATCCTGGCTCAGCTGAAGCTGAGTTACTGATGTCTGTGATGGCAGGATTCCCCTCCCAGCTCCTCCACCTCTTTCATCTGGGTCGCACAAGAAACTACCAATTTGGCCACACTTCACCTGTTCCCAGTGAGCTGGGCTCCACCATCCTTCCAGAGCATGGCCTAGCTTCCCCTAAGGGAGCAAAGGACCTCCAGACACCCTTCCTGTGGCTTTTATTAGTTGGTGAATGCAAACACAGATCTCAGCCGGCACTTGGAGCTGTTGGACCTCCAGGAGGCCTTTCAAGAGAGCAAAGCAGGGCTGCTTTGTCATGGTGATAAAAAACCCAAACAGAGGCACTCGCAGAGTTCTGCAAATTACCCCTTCAGCAATCTGTGCCTGGCTTCCTTGTGAGACCATCCATTCCTAATTCTCCATGGGCAGAAAGAGATGCACACAGGCCAATATCAACATCCCAGGATAAGGGGAAAACATAGACTCTGAGAAATAAAAACCAGTATCACCCAGGAAAAAGAAGTGACTCTCTTCTATCTCCTGCCCCAGGTAAGGGCATCCAAAAACCAGCTCAGCAAATCGCTACCCACCCGAGGTTGTCTTAATTTTTCCTCCTAGAGACGTGTTCAGGGAGAGGTGGGAGAGGTGTGTTCAGCCAGAGGCTGTGTAAACATGTAAAGGCTGATCTGCCAAAAAAGGGCAATCTAGGAAGACCAAACAGCACTAAAAAAAGCACGGAAAATAAGAAGGGAAGTGGTATGTGGATACTGGAACAGCATCAGGCATTCTGAAGTGTGAAAGGGTAGGAGAAATCCAAGCAGCCACACCTGATGCACAAGGCTTTGCAGAAAGAGAAAAACCCTTGTGTCCTAATAGTAATTGGGCTGGCACAGCCTGGCATTAAAAGGTGCTTCCAGCGTGATCTTGATTAACTTATCTGCTCCAGTCTGTATTTGAAGGGAGCTGTGGTTAATCTTATTTTCATTGCCTTAAAATTCAGTTATGGGGGAAAGCCTGGCATGCGAGCAGATATATTAATCATTTTGGAGCAGCTTTGTCTCCTAAGCTGGTGTTTGATTAAAAGGGAGCACAACCAAGAGGCACTTCAAAAAGCTGGTGCTATTTTTGCCTGCTTCATTTGGAGCAGTTCCTGATGCTTCAATGTGCCCAGCAAACCCTTTGGGACTGATCCTTACTATATCATTATTCGCATTTTAAGGATGTGTGAGTACAGAGAAAAGGGATTCGCTTCCTCCTGAGAGGCCAAGATCAAAAGTCAGAATGTTTTCTATGAATACATAAGCCACAAATTCAGCTTCTGAGGGTTTCAGGCTCAATTTGTAAGAGCCCCATGGCCCTAAGATGAGGCCTCGCTACTCTGTAGAATTGGGAAATGGTGTATAGGTACCTACAAAGCAGATTCAGAAAGGAAGCTTTAGGGAAAAAGTCAGAAAACAATGTCTAGAGGGAATGAGGGAATTTTTGCCTTCTAATTCATTATAATGATTTTTTTTTTCATGTATTTTTTGATAATCATCTGAAAAGCCACTTTGCAGCACAATATTGTTTCGACCTTGTTTTCAGTCGGGTAATTGTGCAGTGAGTGGATAAATGCTTTCTCATCTGAGAACAAGAGGAACCATTAAGCATCAAGCTCCTGACCTAAATTTATGTTCAGGGCAGCTGGAGAGGCAAAGGACTGATGCCTGCTCTCCTTATCTCCCTGATGGACAGCCTGGAGATGGCATCTTCTGCAGGGACACACAAATGGTGCTCTGCATCTATAAGGCTCTGTGAGGCACAGGGAGATGCTGGTTATCCCAAGGACTTTAACCCAAGCAACCTGGTCTAGTAGAAGGTGTCCCTGCCTGTGGTAGAAGGGGGGGAACAATATGGTCTTGAAGATCTCTCCCAACCCAAACTATTCCATGACTCTGTGACAAAACCTGGCTGCCCGTTAGTTAATGTCTTGGTGATGCTAAGTGGCCAAAATTGAGCCATGCCCCCTTTTCCCAATTTTGTCATTCCCTGGGAGAAAAGGGTCCCTGGAGGCACAAAGATCCAGCTTCAAGGATTCAGTGTTTGGAAGTACAGGAATTCAGATTAAACCAAACCAAATCAAACAAACAAGCAAAAAAAAAAAAAAAGTGTATTACCATGTCTTGTCCCTCCTGCACAAACACCTTTACAAAAATCTCCTTAATTCAAGTTTTCCTCTGTAACATTTTCTTGGAATGCAAAAAGAACAGTAAGCTGCCTGGCCTCTGCACCCAAATCAGCACCAAACCTCAACATTTCTGGGCTCATGACTTATCCCATGGGGTTTTTTGGCTGCAGCATCCCAGCTCCAAAATCCTCATGGCCATGTCACGATGGGAGGAAAGGACGTAGTGTTCCCTTCGCTTCTGTTCTGGTCACACTCCACCCCACACAGGCACAGAGATGGGGTAATTTTGGAACTGTGGTGAAGAAGTTCCCCTTGAATGTTCCCCAGGAGGAAGATGCAAGAGAATAGTTGGTCCCACAAAAACACAGTACTAGCAGGAACGGCCTCATCAGCCCAGCAGGATGCTCGAATGCGCTTAATCCACATTTAAAGATGGAAATGTTTAAAGCATCCACCCCTGAAGGAGGTACCTCCCAGGGAGCTTGGGAATAGCACCACACACTAAATAAAGGACCATGGAAGCAAAGTGACATATTTCTACTACCTTGGTTACTTTTCTATGTGATGGGTTTTATGCACCATTTTTTCCATAGGGAGGGTGTTTAGCATCTTGTTCCACAACCCCCCACAAGCAAAGTTTGCTGGATTTTTATTTTCTGTAGGATTTCTCTGTCCTGTAGAATGTGGGAGGAGGAGGCTGGGAGATGTACATGTATTGACCCTGTAACCCTCCCTCTGCGTACCCCTAGTACCCGGCCCTTTCTCATCCCAAAAGAACTCAAGCCACATCTGGACCATCACTCACCACAGAACCAATCACCACTGACAAATCCCCATTTTTTTGGAGAACACCCATGGATTGGAAGACCCCTGCCTACCTCCCAAAAAAACCACCCACAAATGAAAAGCCACATCTACCCACTACCAAATACCCTTCAAAGGCTGAAGGCAACACACATGCAAAAAGAACCCACAGAAGCTGGATTTCAGGTTTTGTTCTTTTTTTCTTTTTTTATTATAAAAAACCCCAAAACTATTCGGAAGAAGTCCAAATGCAACGGAATATAACTGGCACCATCTAAGATACCCAAGTGTAAAACCCCGGAACGTTTGAACTCCCCAGCTCATGCTGGGGGTGCCAGGGCTGGCTGGGAGGGACAGGTGGCCTCTCCCTTCTCCAAGCCCCTGTCACAGCTGGGTGGCAGGCAGCCCGGGAGCCAGGACACAACAGTGGCATCAACGGTCTCTGTAAAACCAGTCAGTTTGAGAAACTAAGAACATTATGAAAAAAAAAAATCTAAAACTTAAATTTTTTTTTCTTCCTTTATCAAAAGCCCTGCTTTAGTGACATGCTAGCCCTGCTGGAAAGGCAACACACCTACAGCTCTGTCCGGAACCAGGGGAAGTTGACTGGTCAACTCTTAGCTCAGGACACCTTCCCCCTGTTGATCTACACACTTGTGAGTGCATTGTGGTCACTCAAGTTACAGTGATAATTCTGCAGGTAATTGGCTGTGGGAGCCACTGTCTGCAAACTCCATCCACATCAAAATCTCATCTGAGTCTCCTCCACTGAGCCCTAAAAGCTCACTCTCAGTCCCATCTGGAGGCCTTCCGACAGCATCCGCAAGAGCTTTGCCTGCTCCAGCTGGATGAAGCATTGGAACGTCATCTCTTTAAGAAAAAACACTTTCATATATAATTTTTTTTCTGTTTTTATATTTAAATAGAAAAATACTACTTCACTCTGTGTTATGAGCCAGAGACCAGTTGACTTCCAGTGACAGAACCAGGAGTTCTCCTCAACACTCCTACGCTGAGCTCAATACCAAAGATTTCCAGAAACCTCAGAGCGGCCAGAGGTCGATGAACTCCCCATCATCTCCCCATACAGGCGAGAGCACATGGGTCTCCATCACAGCTCCCATCTTCCCTTCTCCACAGGAACCTCAGAGAACCATTATTCTGCAGAGAGCCAGCAGTACGGCTGACACCCCAAATGTGACTCTCAGGGAAGTCAGCTATAAACTTTCCACTCTCCTACTGGCTTTCTGCATGTGCGGTCTGTCCCTGGAAGCCACTGGATCCCATTGGATGTACACATGAATTAGACAAAAAAATAAAACAGTGGTTAAAAGTTCTCTAACATCCTCTCCTCCTCTTGTCTTCTGAAGAGTCAACAACAAACAGACATAGATAAAACTAAATTTGCCCTCCTCCCACACCTCAAGACAACAAGAGTTACTGAGACAAAAAACATGTTATCTTGTACCCTCGGGATTACATCTAGAAGGGAAGTTTAGGGGTGTGGGAAGCGCGGGGGGAAGGCGGTGTCTGTGGGCGCAGTCTGCTTAGTTCTTGTACTCAAAAGGCTCGTCTCCAGTTTCGTTGAGAAGACACGTGCGGACGAGGGCCTCTGTCACGGCGTAAGGATCACAGTTGGCAGAGGGCCGGCGGTCCTCGAAGTAGCCCTTCTTCTCATGGCCCACGTTCCTGGGGATGCGGATGCTGGCGCCGCGGTTGGCCACGCCAGCGGAGAACTCGTTGATGTTGGATGTCTCATGGAAACCTGTCAGGCGCCTGGCATTGTCCAGCCCCCCTTTGGGGTCATAGGCACGGATGTGGTACTGGTGACGCTTGCCCAGCTTCTCGATGGCCTCTTCGATGTGCCTGCGAAGAGAGGAAGGGAGATGGGAAGGCATGGTGAGTGTCTGAGGGATGGGATGGGCAGAGACACTCGAAGCTGTTGTGTCAAAGCAACATGAAACCCATTGCTGTCCCCAAGCCACTTGATGATGACGCTTTATATCCCTCAACCCACTCTGCTGATGATCCCAACACAGGGCTTCTCTACACTCCTACTGCTGACTCACGCTGCTTCTTGGAAGAAGTTCCTCATGGCCAAATCCCACAGGATCCCCTGGGAGTGCTGTCTGCGAGACACCACCAGTTCAGCCCACAGCCAAAGCTCCCAGGCACACTGCCACTGGGGAACCTGCTCTCAGAGGGGAGATTTCTCAACACTGAGGTTTCTGTTTTTGAAGTTCACACAATTACGGGTTGTCCCATTATCTCAGGGCATCACTAAGATTAAGGCAAGAAAACAGAGCTGCCAGGAGGAATCCTTCCACAGGGCTCCACTGCAATCCCGTGCCATAGGGCTGCACTCAATGCATCAGTCCCATACAGGAACTCGGGGTTTACATTTCCAAGATCTTCATCTTTCAGAAAACATCTGTTTCCTCAACCTTGCCTAGACAGAAACAAATGGTCTTTTTCTTTCATCGTGGTTATAAAAACATAATAAAAAAAGGCCCATTCTGAGTTTATTGTTTATTCCCAGCATTGGCAGATCAAGAGCCGGACAGCCTGTAAAGAACAGTTGCATCCTGGCCACTTGTGCAGCTGTATTGCTGGCTGAACTGCCCACCCAGCATCAAGATGAGAGTGTATCATTATAAAAATATATATTAAAAAGCAAAACAAAAAACTCCCACCAAATCCACCAAAAAAATTATCCAGAAGGAAAAACTCAGATGTAACACCAAGCACCAGAACAACATCTTTCATGTCATCAAAAGCTTTTCAAAATCTTGCTGCCCATCTCAGAACACTTACTTGAGACCTCCTTCTTCCCTCATGCTCTTGGTGCTGAAGTTGGTGTGACAGCCAGCACCGTTCCAGTTCCCAGGGATGGGTTTAGGATCGAAGGACACAATGACACCGAAGTCTTCACACACCCGATGGAGGATGAAGCGTGCGATCCAGAGGTGATCTCCCATCTCAATCCCTTCACATGGTCCCACCTGGAACTCCCACTGCAAGGAGGAGTCACAGGCTCAGTGGTGCGGACACGATTGCTGTGAGGCACCTCCCACTCCCTGATCCCTGACACAACTACACGACGCAGTGCAGGGAGCCACAGCTCCTGCTGCCTGGGGTTTTTCCACACGACTATGTAATTCCATGAGGGATCTAAAATGATTTACCTGGGCTGGCATCACTTCTGCATTGGTTCCTCCAATTTTCACACCAGCATAGAGGCACGCTCGGTAGTGGGCCTCCACAATGTCTCTGCCATAGGCTTTGTCTGCCCCTACACCACAGTAGTATGGACCTGCAACAGCACAGGTGAACATCAGCATCCACAATGAAAAACTCTTAAATTCAGTGAAAACAGAGCACACACAGGGAAGAACTCTGCAAAGCCTTGGAAAAGCCCCCAAATCTGTTTTTCAGGGATGAAAAGTAGAGTAGAGCGGAGTAGAGCACTGACGCAGAGCAAGTCCCCCATGGGTTTAAGTCCCCTGCATGCTAACAAACCAAATTTGGACATCACCCATCCCCACCTCAGCCTTTCTGTAATGACCTTAATTACAAGATTAATTTTTACCAATATCCCACTTCCTATTGTCCACCTTCAGTTCCAGAAACTCCTCAAGTCTCTCAGCCCGCCCGAAGCTGTGTCACACGGATTACAGTTCAAACGCTCCTGATTTGGCCCAGTGCAGACTCCCAGAAGATTACCTTGGGGTCCAGGGAAGCCATTGGAAGGCCAGCCAAATGGGTGCCCGTCTGTCCCAAGAAGAGTATACTCTTGCTCCATCCCAAACCAGGGGTGCTGGTTGGACACCATGTCCATAATCCTCCTGCAGGTGTGTCGGAGGTTTGAGTCTAGAATGGAAAAGCAGCACAAGGCTTATTAGCATCTCCACTTTCATTCCACTTCATTTACAGTTTTGAGTCCCAGCAGCATTAGAATTCCAGGCCCAGCCCTTTCTCCAACACCAGCACTTCACTTGCCCTTTACTTTCAGGGGAAGGATTATTTTTGTGTCATGGGTGACGCTAAGGGCATGGACAGCATTTGGATAGGTCTCCCCTTCCCCTTCCCAGAAACACCACCTCCACCAGGAGAAGGGAGAAGGTCCATTCACCTGCAGACTGGCGGTTGTATTTGAAGACCTCACAGAGAACTAGTTTATTGGGATCCTTGCGAAAAGGGTCCCGAAACATGGCAGCAGGTCGCAGGTACATGTCACTGTTGGAGCCTTCAGCCTGGAACGTGCTGGAGCCATCGAAATTCCACTCAGGGAGATCTGGCATGGAGAGAGAAAAAAGCTACAGTGGCCCAGGGTCCCTTGGTCACCAGAGGATGAGCTTCTCACTGCCTTCCAGTAAGACAGAGGTGAAGATGCTTATAGAGGACAGGCCTACAATAGGTTTCATCCCAGCTCAGCTGATTTTGTTCCAAATGGGGGAAGCAAAGAAAAAACCCAAACAAGCAAAAAACAGAGGAGTGCAACTCCCCAGTCACCATGGGAAATAACAACTTGCTGGGCTGCTGGCCAAGCCAAAGTGAACTGAGCAGCACTGAGGACATTTCCCACATCACAACAACCACCGGGATAAGCAGAGCACCCAGTCTCCTCAGCTAGGCAAGATGGGGGAGGGCAGAGAATGAGACATCTTCAGGCTATGAGAATGAAGAGAGACATGGAATACCCTTATCCATGGTACATAGCCTGAAGAAGGCAGGGAAGCAAATCATAAATAGATGGAATCTCCCATGGCGTGGCCCCTCGCCCACCCCTTCAGGCTGTTCACTGCCCTCCAGGGCAAAGCACAATAGGAACAGCAGTGAACTCCACCCGGGCAATGTTATCTTCTCCATACCCCAGGGGAAAGTGGGAGGATGGGAAGCACAAAGATTTCAAAGGAGCTGTGCCAACCACTCCCTTAGAGGAAAAAGGCGAAAGGAGAAGAGGGGGAAAAAAAGGGGAAAAAAAAATATATGTAATTCTGCTCAGTCACACACAGTATTTTCATTTCATAACTGTCTCCAGCCAGCACCATGGCAACCTGGGGAAAATCCTAATGCTATTATTGTGTAAGCTGGGACTGTTTGTTCTGAGGGACACAAGCTCTTAATTACACCGGATAGCTCCATTCTTTCTCCTCTACTTTCTTCTGCCAAACTACTTCCGGCCAAAACGAGTACTCGGGTGTCAATGGGCCACCGAGCCCGTGCCAACAGCCCCCAGTCTCTGCCAACAGCCCCCTTGAGAGCGGGGACGGCATCAAGGACAGGCTCCCAACCCCAGGCATCTCACAAACTCCACATCTGGAGAGCTGGGAACATTCCCCTGGAGTATGTAGGGAAAGAGGTAACCAGAAGGGGCTGAGGAGGAATATCTTCCCTAAACACCATCCTTCTGCCACGGAAAGAGAGAAATGGTATCCCTTCTCCACCGGGTGAGGGGCTACAAGTCCTGCACCTGCCCTCTCACCTTCAATGCTCTTGGGCTCATGGTCCAGCGTGCGGGTTTTGCAGCGGAGGTGCTCCCCTGTGCCATCGATCCAGATGTACATGGCTTGGACTTTCTCCCCCTGTGGCAGCTTCATGTACATGTGCTTGATGGCTTTGCTCAGGTGGGAGCTCGCCGAGGTGGCCATGGCTGCAGTCCGGACGAGGGGGTTCCTGCAGGGAGGAATCAAAAACAACCCTAACTGTGAGCCCTTCCTGCGCTCCCACATTTTTCACCCCTCTCAGCCAGGGAGGAGCATGAGACAGCTCAGCCGCAGGGCTGCCTGCCATCTCCAGCGGTTCCATGTCATTCCTCAGGGAGAACACACAGCAGCTCAGGCAGATGCTGACAGCCGGGAAAGCCCTGCTCCAGGAGTGATCCTTTCAAAGAGTCCCAGTAACACCCAAATTCCTGTCAATAAACTAGGTCTCATCCACTGTGCAACAGACTTCCAAAGTGTTCCTCACTGAACTTTTCACCTCCACGCTCATTGCTGCTCCGGAGCAAGGCTCGCACAAGGAGAGCTTAGCTGGGGCTTTGTCAACAAATCTGCTTCATTGAGGAGGGCTTGGACACACCACCTGCCTTCTTAGCCTGGCTGGATTATCCAAGCCTGGTCCCAGAGCAGAAGGAAAAGCAACAGGCAGCACGAGTAAGCCCTAACCACCCCAGGCAGCGATGGGGAGACCAGAGGGCCTTTGCTCCCGGTCGGTGGGAGCTGCAGCATCCCCACAGTCTATCACATCCTGGAGCTGGGCTCCCACTGCCAGCCAGCCCACTCGCGTCAGACCCAGAGCAGTCGGGCTCCACGCGTATTTTCAGGAGCTTGGAAGTGCCAACAGTTTGGAAACGTGGAGTGACTTGGGAATTTGCACCAATATCCCGTTCCCCTGCAGGGGAACTCGGGCTGAGCCCCCCCAGCCCGGCGAGGCCCCGAGGGGCTCCCTCCGTGCCCCTGCCCTGCCAAAAGCATCACCCACGCCTGCATCTCCCGGCAGGCAGGGATACCCCCGCGTTTTAGCGAGCAGCTGAAGAGCCT
>WEKX01018399.1:961631-1005005 GCA_013390025.1 Pitta sordida | reverse complement strand
GGGGGGGGGGGGGGGGACCGGGACTGCAAAGGGAATTTTTTCAACACAAGACTCGAGCTGCCACTTCCTACACAGCCCCCCCCCCTTTCCCCCAAAGGAAGAATTTTCCCCTGGAAGATCCGGCCGCAGGGAACCCCGGGGCTGACGCTGCTCCCGTCCTGTCCCCTGCCTCCCTCCCTCCCCCGGGCCGTACCTNTTTATGGCGGAGCAGCGCCGGCCCCGCCGCACGGATTGGGCAGCGGGGCGGGACGGGGGGGACACGCGAGGGGGGGGACAGGGCCACCACCCCGCCTCCCGCCTCCCGCCTCCTCCTCCGGCCGCCCCAGGGAAAAGGAGGGGAGCGCCCGGATTTCGCCCCGCACCCGATAGGGAGAAGGGGTGGGTGCGAAAAGCAGAAGGAAAAGGGGGCAGAAAGCAGAGGGGAGGGGGTGTGGGTGGGTTTTGGGTGCTTTTAACAACCCTCCCGCCCGGAAAAACAAGACAGGCGGGAGCGGATCCAAGGCTTTGCGCAGCGTTTACATTAGCGGCTGCCTTGGCATAACTCTCGGGGATGGAAACCGGCCGCCCTGTGTAAACGGGGGGAGAGAGGGAGGGACTGGAGCCCCACCAGGCCCTGGGCACAGGCTCGGTGACCACGTTTGGGAGGAGGGGAACAGCCTCAATTCCCCACTTTTCCTCCTTGGAGCAGGTAAGAGCCTCCAGCACGTGGATCTGCAGACCCTCGCTCCAAGGCACAGGATCGGTCACTGTCACTCGAGGGAGGAGAAATCCTCCAGCCCCGCCATGGGAGCACGACTTAGCACCCAGCAAGCTGCAGGCACTGCCCAGTATTTTTCCACCCCGACGGCTCTCCTGTTGTCCCATCTCTTGTTCAGCCCTCTGCACCTCTCAGCCCGGATCCAAGGGGCAGGGGAGCAGCACCACCGCGAGCAGACGGAGCTGCCACCCGTGTGCACACGCTGCACACACACGCAGGTCACAGGCCAAGCACACGCCACCCACACGCCTGCCCTGGGGCAACAGGATCCTGGGCAGCCCCATGCCAGCCTCGGGGACGTGGCACCGAAATTGCTATTCCTAGAGAAGCTGGAGCCTCCTGACCATCAACAGCCACCCTACCACAGACACAGCCACTGTGCAGCCAGAATCCAGAGGAAAAATGGCCAGGGAGAGCCAGATCCTTAAGCCGGAGGAGATAGAAACGCTGGCTGAAACCTCACCTTGATTTATTGCCCATCTCAAGAGCCAGATCCCCACCCTCCCTCCAGGGATAACCAGGCTCATTCTCCACCAACTGTGCGGGAGCCATCACTGTGTGGTAATCCCTCGAGGTTGTCCGGAACAGAGGTTAAATTCAGGTACTTTCCTCCTCCTGGAATTGCTTGGGCAAGGCAGAGCCACCAAGAAGTTCAACAGCCACTGCCTTGCTCCAGCACCCCCGAAACTGCCTCCTCCCAGCACCTCAGTTCGTGCACCCTTCACATAGAGTAGGGGTTTCAACACATAAACAAACGCAGTGCTTTACCCTCAGAAATGAGCTCAGGATCTCATGTTCTGCTCAAGTTCAGCTGTGGTCACCCAAATGTAACAGCTCAGCTGAAGCAAAAGGAAGTAGGCAGGAGCTGCTGCCGAAGCCCAAAATAGCTCCCATAAAGGGGAGCTGTCAAGCCACGGGCAATGTAAAGCAGCCTCCAGCCCTCTTCCCTAGGTTTGCAGAGTGTTTCTTTCGTCCGCACTCCGACAGCTCCCACAGCTCCAAATCCTTCTGCTGATTTCCCAGTAACTTTGTCCACCCGAGCTGGCTGCAAACCAGGTGTTCCCAGGTGGAAGCCCCTGCGGAGGGATGCGACCCCCGTGCCGTCCAAGCCTCAGGGCTGGGCAGCTCCAAACAACCCCGAAGGGAAGTGCGGGGCGGGGGGGCAAAAGCAGCTGGCAGGGTAAACATGTCCTCTCCGTCTCATAAATCCATGGCGACCAGCAAACCCCAGCCTGGGAGAGACCCCCAGCGTGGGCAAGGGTGTGATGGCTGGGGTGGGAGGACGCAGCTCCCGGCCCCGGTGGGGTTTTGGTGTGTGGTTCATGCCAGGCCCCTGCCCTCGCCCTGCACAACATGTTTACGAGCCCGCGGAGAAGCGGCAGCCGCGGGCCCAGCGCCCTCTCCCGGGAAGCCGACGGGAAGAGGGGGGGTGGCGTTCCCCGGGCGCCTCGAAGGGCTCACCCAGCTTGTTTACCGCCAGCCTGCCTTCCCCTCCTCCCCTTCCAGCCCGTGGTTTTTTGGGAATGCCGGCTCAGGCTGTGCCTTCGCCCAGCTGCGTGCTCCAGTGACCCTCATTGTCGCTGACAAAAACGTCCACGGGGAGCTGGGGAGGGCACGACGCCAACAGGTGACACGTCCCACAAGTGGATTTAAATCTGCCTTCAAAGGGCTCTGCTCCACACGCAGCGCCAGAGACAATGTCCCGCTCCAGGGGCGAGTCCCAACTGGCACACGGTTTTCTTTCTTCCTCCTATTAATTCATGGGAACACCTTTATTTGCCTGCCCCAGCACTTCCCGCCGGCACAGTTTATATCCTGAGAGAAGTGCCAAGGTTGGAAAGCGGCTGGTGAGCTGGGAGGGCCAGGCAGGCTGGACTTTGCAGCCTCCTGCCTTCAAAGTAGCAGTGCAAACCCTCAGGGACAGAACACAGCCGGGTCCCTGCACTGTCCCAGAGAGGTTTTTGGGGATGAGGATGATTTGGGGACGAGCATGAGGCATGCTTGTTCTTTTCCAACTCTAGGCAGCAGCCAAGCAGTAAAGAATCATGGCTTCCCTCTCCACCGTGCCTTGCTGGGCCTGCTGTGGCCCATCCCTTGTCCCTGTGCCCCACTGCATCCGTGTCCTCATGTCCCCTCCCAGCTGCCCCCAGCAATTTGCTCGTAGCAAAGAGGCCTGGTTGCACAAGGGACCCCCTGAAAGTGCATTTGGGAATGCCTTAAAATGCCAAAATGTCACATTCTAGGGGGAGAAAAAATAAAGAGGGGGTGAGAATTAAAGGGTTAAAAAGGTAGGACATGAAACATCCCTGTGGCTCAGGCCCTGGGGCAAGTGGCTGATGGCTTTGCTCCTGCAGTGCTGGGACTCTTTCCCAGCATCATGGGGCCATCTCCAAGGGTGGCCCCTCACCACAGGTCCTGGGATCTCAACCCCAACAGATTGCAGACCTGGACTGCTAAGCCCAGGTACTCATTTTTCTTTCGCTGGCATTAAAAAAAAATTCTTGAATGCTTTTTTGTTTTGTTTTGTTTAAACAGAGATGTCAAACAGGTACAGGAATTGCCCATTTTGTTGGTTAGATCCCAGAAGTTCTGACGCACCAAAAATGCCCCAATTTCTAGCAATGGCACAACTGGGAGGGAGGAGAATCATGGAACCAGAGAATGGTTTGTGTTGGAAGGGACCTAAAGGTAATCTAGTCCAACCCTGCCTGCAATGAGCAGGGACATGTTCAGCACCTCTCCTCTCCCCATGCATAACGTTTAAGACATTCCTAAATCCAGCTATACACTTTTCAGACCCATCCAGGGAAGTGCTTTGGGCTGTGGGGTCCTACATAAAGAAACGAAATGCACCCAGGTGAAACCAGACATAGGCTGAGTGTTCTGATGCCACATCACCTCTATCTCTACCACTGGGCACAGCTGCCTCTGCTTGGAGCCACGACAGTGTGCCCCCCACTGCCATGCACCCTGGGCTCCTGAGGGGCTTACAGCTGGAGATGCCGCCCCTTTTACCCATGACCAGCAACACAAGGGTCTGGAAAAATAAACCTAACACCTGAGCAAGGACTTAATTCAGTAGTTGTACAGCTCAGAGTGGCACAGCAGTCACTGACTGAGGACAGGGAGCTCTGGGGGGAATGAGTGCACTGGAGGGGACTGACCTTGTGCAGGCAGCAGTGGCTGACCGGTCTCCCCTGGAGCGCTGCAGGAGGCTGACGAAACCCCCCAAGGCAGGGGGGCCGTAGCTGCTGGCCCTGGACGTGAGCAAACATTGCACACTCCGCAGCAGGCCCATGCTCCCTTTGAAGATGCTGCCAGGGTCAAGGGTAGCCACGGGCTGGTGACCAGAGGGATTTCAGCAGCAGAGCAGATCACCTGGGCTGCACAGAAGGGCAATTTAGGAAAGCAAATTAATAAACGAAAACGTGCAGAGGCACATGCAGTCAAAAGAAGAAAAAAAAGCTCCCCTCCCCATGCAGTTGGCCTGCAGCATGTGCCTGTGACGCATGTACGGAAGAGGGACCTTGGGACACAGCACTTGGGAAAGCCTTGTGCAACCCCCCCCTCAGGTGCTCACCCCCCCTTTCTCAGCCACCTGGGTGCCAGTCCCCGTGCCCACTGCCCATCTTGCACCTTCCTCCCAGGAAACCATGGCATTGCTTCATCCCACAGCAGCCCTCAACTCCCCCCGTGGAGCGGGCATCGCTGCCACCCGCTCTGAGACAATCCGGCAGCAATCCCGCCAGGCAGCACCTACCTGCCACCGGCTCTGCTCCTCAGACCTTGCACAGGGGCCGAGCGTCTTCTGTGAGCACGTGCTCGCCCTCAACAGTGACCAGGGGAAGCTGGAAGATGAGAACGTCAGGGGCAGGCGGGATTTGAGACCTAGAAATTGCTTGGCTCGGTTTGTTCTGTACAAGGGTGGAGAATATCCCCGGGAGTGCTCAGCACATGCCTTTCCCTGCAGTTGGAAGTTGGTCACAGTGTGCATTGGCAGGGTTGTTTTTGTTGAGGATTTTTTCCTTTTTTTGTTGTTTTTGTGTGTGTTTTGTGGTTTGATTTTTTTTGTTTTTACTAGCACTGTTCACACTGTTAAAAGTACTCTCAGCTACGTTGGAATTGTGTTAGCTGTGGCTGGCAGATTAATTTCAGCCTAATACACCTTACAGCTCCATAAATGAGAGTACAGAAATCCTCAAAGCACCACCTAAGTGGATTAAATGGTGAATCTGAGCCTGACATTGTAAATTATAAAAGGTAATAGCAGAGTGCTGTTGTCCATGTCTCTCTCTTGTGGCTGAATTAGGTCCCTGTCACAACACATGCTTAACCCTGGCTGGTGAAGTCAGCAGCCCCAGACGCTGGGATAAGGTTACACCAGTGATTTTGCTTCAGCTGGAGAAGAGTCAAGTGAAGGCAGAGCCTGCTGCAGGGACTGTCGGGTGTAAGGGTCAGGCCCAAGCAAGGAAACCACAGATGGATGGCAACAAGCTCAAAAATACATATTTGTAATTAATGTAAGGAAATACCAATGATGTCCTCCCTGAGCAAACAAGTCTTACACGGCCAGGAGACCAAGCACAAAAATCATACATGAAAAATAATCACCATATGTTTGAGAAAGGAATTACATAATCTTTAAAGATGAACTGGCAAACCTGAGACCTAAGGCAACTCCAGTTTTAAGGTGCTACGGGCCCAAAAGGATACACCCATTGCTGACAGTCTTTGAGGTATTCTGAATTATATTTATATGAGGTATTCTGAATTATATTTATATGAGAACAGGATGGGGCTGTACATGGCAGGAGGGAATCCCAAATCTTCCTCCAAAAGCTCATTCTGAGGATATAGTGTAATATTTATGCTAGAGGGAGAGCAGGTTTGTGTACGCAGGCTGGAGTTTCCCAGCTTGCAAGAGCTCTAGACCATCACCTCAGACCAGAAGCAATGCTGAGGTGTTCAGGGTTAGGTACTGGCCATAGCTGGAGAGGAAACAATCCCCACCCTCCCTACAGCCCCAAAAGGAACAGGCTGAGCTGTCAGGGGAGGCTGTGAGTGGCCAGTGATCGCAGGTGGTGATGCTGACCCTGCGTTTGGGCAGCCTTGGACTTTGCCACCTTGGGGAGCTGTGCCAGCTGGTGCTGGGCAAAAAAACCCAGCTCCTCTGCTGCTCCAGGATTGTGAGACTCTGCCACTAGGAGCCTCAGGTCTGCAGGACAGAGGACGTGGATAATTCGGATTTGGGCAGAGCTCCTGACGTATTTGGTGTTGCAGCCCTGCTCTTATCTTTGTATGGCGTCCAGCCCCTCTGAACTTCTCTCTGAACCCCCTTTGAAATCTGGGCTGTGCTGATGTGTCCAACAACTGGTTTTTAAGCCTTTTTTAAACTTACCCACCCCCCTCAGAAATAGCCACACAGCTCACTATGAGCTCCTTTTGTGAGGAGATGAATAGGGCAGATGTGCCCCTGAATGTACTGAGCAAACCTGGGAAGCTGCAGCCATGGTCCTGGCTATTGGGGTCTCCTCTTGGGGAGAAGCTCCTTGGAAACCGCCCTGTGCGCACCCACAGTAACCAGCCTGTTGCTGCTCACAATCTTGGTCCTTTCCTGGCAGAGGCCATCACAGCCCCGCTCAAGTCAGTCCAGAGCTAGACTGGCATCCAAGGAGCTACCCCAGCCTCTGAGGATCTCACTGGCCACTACTCAGTTGCCAACTGGAAAACATATAATTTTAAAAATTTTTTAAAGTTTCAACCTTTCCCTGAGGACTTATGAATCTTTCATGTGTGAGACAGCCACCACTCCAGCGCATGCCAAACTCCTTCTCTCATCTCTTTGGCTTAGCAGCACAAGTCCTTATGAATTCATGACCAGAGCTACTCGTCCCCAAAGTCTCCCATAACACCTTCCCACAGCTCTGCCTGGCATTACTAGGACAAGCAGATGTTTTGGGACTCACAGCTGCCCCTTACCCGTATCAGTTTGGGTTTTGGCAGAGTGACCAGCCAACATGCCCAGGCTGTGACCGAAGAAAGGTGAATGTGCATCCCTAATGGGCTGTGCTTGGTCCCTTCCTGGAGCCATCCCGGCAGCAGGTGACACAAGACACACACTGCCAAGCCATCCTGCAGCAGGGCACAAGTCCACACCTCCCAAAAGCAAAGTATCGCCCAAAGGGCAACATCCATTCATTGTCACCAGGAGAAGATGCATCTCATATGCACCACAAGGATGAGCTGTTCAANACAATCTTGGTCCTTTCCTGGCAGAGGCCATCACAGCCCCGCTCAAGTCAGTCCAGAGCTAGACTGGCATCCAAGGAGCTACCCCAGCCTCTGAGGATCTCACTGGCCATCTACTCATTTGCCAACTGGAAAACATATAATTTTTAAAATTTTTTAAAGTTTCAACCTTTCCCTGAGGACTTATGAATCTTTCATGTGTGAGACAGCCACCACTCCAGCGCATCCCAAACTCCTTCTCTCATCTCTTTGGCTTAGCAGCACAAGTCCTTATGAATTCATGACCAGAGCTACTCGTCCCCAAAGTCTCCCATAACACCTTCCCACAGCTCTGCCTGGCATTACTAGGACAAGCAGATGTTTTGGGACTCACAGCTGCCCCTTACCCGTATCAGTTTGGGTTTTGGCAGAGTGACCAGCCAACATGCCCAGGCTGTGACCGAAGAAAGGTGAATGTGCATCCCTAATGGGCTGTGCTTGGTCCCTTCCTGGAGCCATCCCCGCAGCAGGTGACACAAGACACACACTGCCAAGCCATCCTGCAGCAGGGCACAAATCCACACCTCCCAAAAGCAAAGTATCACCCAAAGGGCAACATCCATTCATTGTCACCAGGAGGAGATGCATCTCATATGCACCCCAAGGATGAGCTGTTCAACCATGGAGTGACAGGACAAGAGACAACTGACAAGAGGACAAAATTAGGTATTAGTAAGAAATTCTTCCCTGTGAGGGTGTGGTGAGGCACTGGAACTGGTTGCCTAGAGAAGCTGTGGATGCCCCATCCCTGGAAGCGTTCAAGGCCAGGTTGGGTGAAGTCCTGAGCTACCTGTTCTAGTGGAAAATGTCTTTCCTGCAGCAGGGGTACGTGGAACAGGCTGAGCTTTAAGGCCCTTTCCAACCCAAACCATCCTCAAATTCTATGAACTAATGCAGCATGGCAGGCTGTGACCCTCCCAGGGCACATGTGTGTGCATGGGCAGTTCAGGTGTGATCTCTAACATGCTTTCACAAAGCTCCCTCCTGGCTGGGTATAGCACTAGTTATCTTCCTCACACAGGGCAACCCAACCATGCACAAAGAAACGAGCTCCCTTACTCAGGGTGATGGAGCAACCAGGAGCACAGGATTGTCCCCCAAGGGTACCCAGCACCAGCCCCACAATTAATTTGGAGTCGTCCCTGTACTAATTGCTGCTGTGGAATCACAAGCCCGTTGCTGAGATGCAAAGGCCCGTTGCTTCTGGGAACAGCTTCACATTCCTGATTTGACAGCGCCACCTCGTGAGGTGGCTCTGCTCCTGGGGACACTGTGGGACACTGTCCTGCCCCAGCGCTGCCTGTGCCCACCGCAGATACCCACTCCCCCCGCCACTGCACAGAAGTGGCTGCAGGGAGGCTGCACACGGGACACGATGCTCAACGTAACACAACTGTGTTTTGTCAACGGCCAGAACGAGAAAGCTCAGGGCTCCTTGCGAACATAAGGTTGGCAGAGTCTATCCCACAGTGCAGGAGAGGCCACACAAAACCTCTGCTCCACATTCTCCACGCACAGAATCCTTCCCACAGACACACTGAGAGCAGAGGCACAGGCCAGCAGACTCACATCTCTGCTAGAGGGCACATCAGAGACCCCAGGCACAACAGTGCCCAAAACCCGGGGGGCAGCAGCAGCTGAGCTAGGCCTGACACCACAGCATTACACACAGCAGGACCAAATACAAACCTGGAGAGCAGATTCCTCCTCCTGCCAGGGAAGGAGGTCACTGCTGCTGCAAGAGGGGTTCGTTCTTTATTTCTCCTCTCATCTGGAAGGGCTCCAAGGTTGTGGCTCAGTCCCAGACCTGATGAAGCAAGAGAAGAAATCAGGTTGATCTGTCCAGGGCAGACATAGCAGAGTCTCCTGCAAAATTTCCATCACAACCTAAGCAGATGTGCTGACAGCAACCACACACAGTGCCAAGACCCTGATTCGAGNTGATGTCCTCCCTGAGCAAACAAGTCTTACACGGCCAGGAGACCAAGCACAAAAATCATACATGAAAAATAATCACCATATGTTTGAGAAAGGAATTACATAATATTTAAAGCTGGACTGGCAAACCTGAGACCTAAGGCAACTCCAGTTTTAAGGTGCTACGGGCCCAAAAGGATACACCCATTGCTGACAGTCTTTGAGGTATTCTGAATTATATTTATATGAGAACAGGATGGGGCTGTACATGGCAGGAGGGAATCCCAAATCTTCCTCCAAAAGCTCATTCTGAGGGTATAGTGTAATATTTATGCTAGAGGGAGAGCAGGTTTGTGTACGCAGGCTGGAGTTTCCCAGCTTGCAAGAGCTCTAGACCATCACCTCAGACCAGAAGCAATGCTGAGGTGTTCAAGGTTAGGTACTGGCCATAGCTGGAGAGGAAACAATCCCCACCCTCCCTACAGCCCCAAAAGGAACAGGCTGAGCTGTCAGGGGAGGCTGTGAGTGGCCAGTGATCGCAGGTGGTGATGCTGACCCTGCGTTTGGGCAGCCTTGGACTTTGCCACCTTGGGGAGCTGTGCCAGCTGGTGCTGGGCAAAAAAACCCAGCTCCTCTGCTGCTCCAGGATTGTGAGACTCTGCCACTAGGAGCCTCAGGTCTGCAGGACAGAGGACGTGGATAATTCGGATTTGGGCAGAGCTCCTGACGTATTTGGTGTTGCAGCCCTGCTCTTATCTTTGTATGGCGTCCAGCCCCTCTGAACTTCTCTCTGAACCCCCTTTGAAATCTGGGCTGTGCTGATGTGTCCAACAACTGGTTTTTAAGCCTTTTTTAAACTTACCCACCCCCCTCAGAAATAGCCACACAGCTCACTATGAGCTCCTTTTGTGAGGAGATGAATAGGGCAGATGTGCCCCTGAATGTACTGAGCAAACCTGGGAAGCTGCAGCCATGGTCCTGGCTATTGGGGTCTCCTCTTGGGGAGAAGCTCCTTGGAAACCGCCCTGTGCGCACCCACAGTAACCAGCCTGTTGCTGCTCACAATCTTGGTCCTTTCCTGGCAGAGGCCATCACAGCCCCGCTCAAGTCAGTCCAGAGCTAGACTGGCATCCAAGGAGCTACCCCAGCCTCTGAGGATCTCACTGGCCATCTACTCATTTGCCAACTGGAAAACATATAATTTTTAAAATTTTTTAAAGTTTCAACCTTTCCCTGAGGACTTATGAATCTTTCATGTGTGAGACAGCCACCACTCCAGCGCATCCCAAACTCCTTCTCTCATCTCTTTGGCTTAGCAGCACAAGTCCTTATGAATTCATGACCAGAGCTACTCGTCCCCAAAGTCTCCCATAACACCTTCCCACAGCTCTGCCTGGCATTACTAGGACAAGCAGATGTTTTGGGACTCACAGCTGCCCCTTACCCGTATCAGTTTGGGTTTTGGCAGAGTGACCAGCCAACATGCCCAGGCTGTGACCGAAGAAAGGTGAATGTGCATCCCTAATGGGCTGTGCTTGGTCCCTTCCTGGAGCCATCCCCGCAGCAGGTGACACAAGACACACACTGCCAAGCCATCCTGCAGCAGGGCACAAATCCACACCTCCCAAAAGCAAAGTATCACCCAAAGGGCAACATCCATTCATTGTCACCAGGAGGAGATGCATCTCATATGCACCCCAAGGATGAGCTGTTCAACCATGGAGTGACAGGACAAGAGACAACTGACAAGAGGACAAAATTAGGTATTAGTAAGAAATTCTTCCCTGTGAGGGTGTGGTGAGGCACTGGAACTGGTTGCCTAGAGAAGCTGTGGATGCCCCATCCCTGGAAGCGTTCAAGGCCAGGTTGGGTGAAGTCCTGAGCTACCTGTTCTAGTGGAAAATGTCTTTCCTGCAGCAGGGGTACGTGGAACAGGCTGAGCTTTAAGGCCCTTTCCAACCCAAACCATCCTCAAATTCTATGAACTAATGCAGCATGGCAGGCTGTGACCCTCCCAGGGCACATGTGTGTGCATGGGCAGTTCAGGTGTGATCTCTAACATGCTTTCACAAAGCTCCCTCCTGGCTGGGTATAGCACTAGTTATCTTCCTCACACAGGGCAACCCAGCCATGCACAAAGAAACGAGCTCCCTTACTCAGGGTGATGGAGCAACCAGGAGCACAGGATTGTCCCCCAAGGGTACCCAGCACCAGCCCCACAATTAATTTGGAGTCGTCCCTGTACTAATTGCTGCTGTGGAATCACAAGCCCGTTGCTGAGATGCAAAGGCCCGTTGCTTCTGGGAACAGCTTCACATTCCTGATTTGACAGCGCCACCTCGTGAGGTGGCTCTGCTCCTGGGGACACTGTGGGACACTGTCCTGCCCCAGCGCTGCCTGTGCCCACCGCAGATACCCACTCCCCCCGCCACTGCACAGAAGTGGCTGCAGGGAGGCTGCACACGGGACACGATGCTCAACGTAACACAACTGTGTTTTGTCAACGGCCAGAACGAGAAAGCTCAGGGCTCCTTGCGAACATAAGGTTGGCAGAGTCTATCCCACAGTGCAGGAGAGGCCACACAAAACCTCTGCTCCACATTCTCCACGCACAGAATCCTTCCCACAGACACACTGAGAGCAGAGGCACAGGCCAGCAGACTCACATCTCTGCTAGAGGGCACATCAGAGACCCCAGGCACAACAGTGCCCAAAACCCGGGGGGCAGCAGCAGCTGAGCTAGGCCTGACACCACAGCATTACACACAGCAGGACCAAATACAAACCTGGAGAGCAGATTCCTCCTCCTGCCAGGGAAGGAGGTCACTGCTGCTGCAAGAGGGGTTCGTTCTTTATTTCTCCTCTCATCTGGAAGGGCTCCAAGGTTGTGGCTCAGTCCCAGACCTGATGAAGCAAGAGAAGAAATCAGGTTGATCTGTCCAGGGCAGACATAGCAGAGTCTCCTGCAAAATTTCCATCACAACCTAAGCAGATGTGCTGACAGCAACCACACACAGTGCCAAGACCCTGATTCGAGGGCAAGAAGCTTGTCCAAGCAGAGTGAGGGGAGAGGTTTCATTTAAGGATTGTTCAGGTATATTTGCAGGGTTGGGGATTTAAAAAAAGGTGACATTTCACAAAATGGGTAAACACAGAAATCACAGAGGGGACCACTAGAGGTCTTCTAGTTCAACCTCTCTGCTCAGCTGGGGTCTCCTAGAGCACAGTACTTAGAATTGTGTCCAGACAGTTCTTGAATATCTCCAGCGAGGGAGAGTCCACAGCTTCTCTGGGCAACCTGTTCCAATGCTCAGTCACCATCACAGTACAACAGTTTTTCCTTACATTCAGGTGGGACTTGCTGTGTTCCAGCTTCTGCTCATCCCATTGCTCAGCACCGCTGAGAAGACCCTGGCTCCATACCCTTGACGTTCTCCCTTCAGGCACATCCAGGCTAAGCAGGCCTGGAGCACAGTGAAGAATGAGATGCTGAGAGCCCAGGGGATCCCTCAAGAACACACCACTGGAAGACAGCAGGATGGTGACCACTGGTGAGTTAACCTTTGCTTCAGCCCCTCTAAGCACACTCCAAAGGGGAGAGCAGGGGGAAAAAAGCAGCATTTGGCTTCTGGAATATGGATCCACCCTGTAACACAGCTGTGCCTTCACAAAAGTGGACATTTCCAAAGGCATCCAGCCATCAGCAGGCTGATGCCAGCCCACTCCCTTGCACAGAGACATTTCAGGCATGAATAAAGCTTCACAGGATAGTGGGAGGTGTTGGGCACTAACTAACACTTGCCTTGACGCCTTGGGTGGATGGAGTGGGGGGTTGCAATGATTGCTGCACTATCCAGAGCCACAACCTGCCCCCAGCCTGGTGATGCCTGCTAATTTGGGGGACATTCAAACTTCCCAGCTCCTGCATGCCACTGAACCTTAGTGCTTTCCAAACAGCCTGTGTCACCCATCCCAGAATACATGGGTGCACTGGGACCCAAATTTCAGGTCCAGGTCCTCCTGTGTGTGCACAGTACAAGTTGTACCACACCCTGCTAATGCTCTCCCTCTGGAAACTTTGTCTGATCTTGATACCACACTTTGCAAAACAAAGCCCAGGTAACTTTTTATTCTCCCCTGTAGCAACCATAGCCTCCACGGACATGGAGCTTCTGCTGAGAGATGATGTTTTTGTCGATTTTTTCAACACGTTTCTGAATCTCCCTGTAAGTCCACTCTGCACCATAAAGCCTGGGACCTTCCTGAGCTCTCCTCAGGTGAACCTTTAGCCTCTGTGGGGTTAGAGACCCCAGGAGAAATAGGAATACACCATACTGAGGCTGGAAAATGAGGGTAACCTGAGCATTTCAACTTGGACATAGAGGTCAAAAAGGAACTCAGTGCCCTTCTCAGTAGTGGGAACTAACTAGAACAGCTGGGCTTTGGGCACCCCTGCCACACTCCATCTCTTTCAGCTCTCCCCTTTTATTTTGATACAGGTTTTTGGCCAGACACCCATTTACATCAGCAGCAAGGGCCAGTGGGACCTCTGGCCACAGCTGCCGAGTCACCTGGTGAGAACATGCCCCTTGTGAGGGAGCTGAGGAGGAGGGAGGAAGGGCACAGGGCAGGGGGAGGGAAGGAGCTGGTTTCTCATTGCCGAGGCTCCTCTCTGGCTCCCCAGTCCGTGCAGCTGGGGGATTATTTCAAACTCGAGCGTCATTTTGCTTTTAAGCCTTGGGAGGAGCATAAGCCATCTAAAGTCCTGCTGCAGTTTATGGGGTCTTTCCAGCCTTCAGTAAACAGTTCCAGCTGGAGAGAGAAGGACACAAACATCATCCTGTTGAATTCAGGAGGAGTACGAAAGTGAAACCCTGTTGATCGTCAAACTGGCACAGCCCTTCCTACGGCCGTCCCTCTTCCCCTCAGCCACCAGCGCCGTTTCCAGCTCTCAGATCCCAAAAAGCACAAGGGAGCCTGCTCCTCTCTCAGCTGCGGGAATGCTGCCGTGCCCCGGCTCTGGGAAGGCAGGCAGGCTGCGAGGAGGGGCACCCGCGCAGCACCGGGGCTCCCAGGTCTGCAGGCAGAGCTTGTGGGGACTCAAGCAGGGGCAATAACTCGAGTGTCCCATTTCCTCCTCAGCACCAGGATGGTTTTCATCGCCCTCTAGCAACAGGGCGCTTTCCCCACTTCCTTCCCTTGTAGCATGGACCCGTTACTCACCCTAATCGCCAGGCAGGAGACAGCTCTTTGCTCACAGCTAATAATAATCCTCTCCTTCGGCCCCGGGCTTGCAACGCAGGATCCCAGCCCCTCGGCTTTACTGGCTTGGTTGGAAAAGCACCGGCTCCCTCACTTCTGCAAATCCAGCTTGTGCCTCCACCTCGTCCTCTGCCAGAAGCTCCTGGGTTTCATTCGGTCGGGGGAAGCAGGTGAGTCATCGTGGAAATCGGATCAGCCTCGTCGCCGCAGCTGGGCTTCCTGCAGCGCTGTCACTGCCTGCTGCCTGCCCAGTGGGTAGTGCCTCTGCTCGGGGTTAAAAAGGAGGTGCACATCCCATTTTCAGGGATGCAGCGGATCGCAGGGTTTCTATGGGATGGGCAGGGCTTTACTCCACCACCCTGTTAATACAGGCTCACTGTCTCCATGGAGTTGAGGTGAAGTAGCTGCTTAGCAGGGTGTACCACGGAGACCACGGGTGGACTGGGAATGGAGAGCATCCTGGAGCATGGGAAACCGAGGTGCTGATGTTTCAGGTTTGCTGCTGTGCAGGCTACCCTAGGAAAACAGGTTGTGGTCTCTCTTGCCACCACCAAGTCTGATTTGTGCTCACTTCACGCCTAAAATGAGCCATCTCAGTCCAGCCAAGTGTTTTGCCAGCCTGAGTATCAACTGCGACTGGAGAGAAAGCTATGGCAGCAGGAATGCAGATTTTCGTTTCAGAAAAAATAAGCAGTTCATCAAGTATTTTCCTGGATATATTGCTGCTGCTTCTCCAGTCAGGTGGAAACTCAAAGCTGGAGGAAGTTGAGGGCAAGCTCCAAACTCAAGCCAAAAGATGGATGTTTGCAAGGGGGAAGAGATACCATAGCAGGGCAGGCTGTCCCTCCCAGGAGTGAGTTGTCCTTGCACATGTGCATCCCACAGCCTGTCTGAAACTCCCAATTCTGGGAAATTTGCTGGTCTCCTGGCTCACAGCACCGCTGCCCTCCAGCAGCCTCCGTCAGGGAGGCTGGGGGTGCTGGTAGGGACTGGAAGGCTTTCCTGGGATTCCTCCTGATGCCATGCTCTGCACTCTCCATCCAACAGCAGAACTCCTGAACTGGAGAAGCGCTGACCAGTGGCTGCTGGAGAAGTGCATCAGGGGGAGCCAGGGCATGCGGCACTTTCAGGCCTTCATCCAAGGAACAGCAGGTGGGTACGGGATGCTTCACAGCCCCTTCTCAGCCAGCCGTGGGTCACCTGCCCAGCAGGACACTGGCACAGAGCTGGGGACATGGGTAAGCACCAGGGTGACAGGAGACACTGCAATCCCAGAGAGAGCTTTGGAAGGTGAGCCAGCAGCCAAGCTGGAAGGGAGATGCATAACCCTGGCTCCTCTACCCTGTTCCCTCAGTTCTTCCACAGGATTTTATTTTTTTTTTTTTAATAGCCTGCTTTACTCATCCTTAGGGCTTTCAGGGACTCCCTTTAACTCCCAACCCTCGTCTGATCCATAGGGCAAGAACTGACTGACTTCTGGCTCACCACTGAAAGGCTTCTGGGTCTGGATGAGTCAGATCCAAGTCAGAGGGACCTCTACCTGTCCTTGATCCACAGGCTGAAAGCCACTCACCTGCGTGAAGGCTCCAGTGTCATCACTCTCTGCACAACCATTGTTGGTAAGAAATGTGGAAGCTGGGGATGAGCAGTGCCTTTCCAGAAGGGTGGTCCTTCCTGGATGCTCCCAGGGAAATGGGGTACAATCACCAGCTTTGTTTGGCTGGGGAACAGTCTGCATGGAACCATCTTCCCATCATAATTCCCCGCATCCATTTCAGGATCACTGCCGAAAGCCAAGCACATCCAGTCCATGAGCAACAGGAGAGACATCCTAAGCAAGATGCAGGAACAGGCCCTTTTTATGATTCAGAGTTACTGGCTCCCTAAATTCTTCATCCACTGCAAGATCAGAATAGAAGGAGAGGAATCATGCCAGCCTTTGCTGCAGGAATATCAGGAGCGTTTATTACAGGCCACCTGGCAGGAGCCCTCAAGCTCTTTGGAGACCCTCCCCACGATGCATATCAAAAGGAGCCAGGGTTTGACAGGGCCCTACTGCAGCCAGAAGGCCAAAGCAAAGATCTGGGCTCTGGTCAAGGAGGGAAGAGACCCCCAAGAAATGAAGATGCCGAGTTTTCAGGTGAAACTAGAAAGACAGCCAGGGCCAGCTGGAAGCACAAGGGAATCACATCTGGATAAGGATGCTTTGGGAGCAGTTCCTCAGCAGTCAGAGCATCCTGCAAATACTTCCTTTGGATGCAAAAGAGGATTATCCTCTCCTAGAAGACCTAGACCCATTGAAGAGCAGGTCATTAATCTGGAATACCTCTGTAAGGAGAAATTCCTCTCTAGCCTGCTTTCCTCTGCACCCCTTGTCCAGCTGCCATCCCTGAAAAAGTCAGTCAAGACCTTGAGTTTCCTTCCTTGGGCCCTTCGTGCTGAGACCTGTGCAGGACGGCCCTTCAGAGACTTCTTGAAGTGCCAGGGCCGGTCCATGGAGACTCATCTTCTGGACCTGTGGCATGACCTGGAGGAGTTTCTGCCTGTGGTACAGGACTCCAGCAGGGAAAACAGCTTCTTCCTCCGTCATTTGATGGCGGATAAGATATGCAAAAACTACCTGGAAGAGGACAGCATTGAGAAGCTTCCCTTGGAGACCAGGACTCTCACCAGTTTGTGGAACCACCTGATGTCTGGAGAATTCTCCCCATGGATATTCAGAGCCCAGAAGGAGATTTGCAAGGTACACAGGGGTGCTGGCAGTGGTCAGGCTGGGAGGTACAGCTGGCATTGGCACCCCTGTGGTGGTGTAAGGGCTGTGGGGATGTTTAAGAAGAGATGTATTTGGAAAATCAAGAAAACTTAAAAGTCACCTTGTAACTGGAAACGATGACCAAGATGCACCAGCCTGGTGGAGAGGAGAACCCTCACTGCTTTGCTGGGCAGCAGAGCAGAGGTGAGCAGTCACTGAGTATCTCTGGTGACCCTGGCTGTTAGATGCACATGCCAAGGGCCAGGGAATGACAGGGCAGTGGCCATCCTTTCACATCTGAGCACAACACAGGTAGAACACATTTAGAACCCAAGCCCTTCTGGGCAGCCCCTGAGCAGCCCAATGGGCCAACCTGGGTGTCCAGTTCCTGTCAAACCTACCCTGGGCATCTCAGCAAGGTGTAACCTTCCCATGACATCTCCGTTGTGACCTGAGGGTACAGTGGGGCTGACAGATGGTGGTGCTGCTGGAGAACTGACTGAGGACAACCCACCTTTGCTGCTCCTCAGGTGCTCTGCTGCTTCTACAAGGAATTTCTGGCTGATGATGACAGGACATTCCTTCAGTTTATGGTAAGGGGGGATGGACATGCACTAGTGGGGATCTAAAAAGTTGGAAAGAGGAAGGAAGGAGAAGCCCAACATTGCTTGCAGCATTCCAGCATCCCACAGTCTTCCCAGCCAGTGCTGCCCCAGGGTGATGCAGCAGATCCTGCCCTGCTCCAGCTGCCTGGAGCAGTGATCCTCAGCTCTTTCACCACAGCACTGTGTAAGTCAGCAGCACTGCAAACAAACCCTGCAAGAGGTCCCCTGGGACACGCTGTGACCTGGCCTAAAAGCAGAGAGAAATGTAATCAGTCTTTCAGGGTAGGCAGGGGTGAGATGAGCACTTCTGGGAATTAATTATGCCCCCCCTTTTTTTCCCTTGCCTACAGCAGTTACTGCTATTAGTGTGACTTGTGCAGACACACACGATGACCCTGTCCCAGTGCCAGTGACGGGCCAGCACAGGGCAGAAGAGGGCAAGTAGCCTTTTAGCCTGTGATTCAGCCAGCCTCAAGTTTTCCACGTATTTCTTTCCACTGTGTGTAGGGATGACTTAAGAAATCAGTCACACAAGTCTTCCCAGATGATTATTTCTCCTGGCAGTAGAAATTCTACTAATACCTACCTCAAATGCTACCCTTACACCCAGAAGCTTCTTTATAGGTGGAATTCCCCAGGCATCCCACCTGCTTGGGTACCTGCACAACCTATGCAGGCAATTTTTCTCACTGCAGATGGTGTTCATCAAACCAACTGTTAGTTCTTTCTCCAAAACGTGATGTAAAATTTGCAGCTGATGCTAGAAATAAGGAGAGGTTGTTAAGGCTCATGTCCTCAAAACCTGGCTCACAGAGTCTCAGTCAGTGAGAGCTGAGCCTTTTGGAAAAGTCAGCTGGCAGTTCCTGACCCTGACTCATTAAATACTCTTGGTTGGAAGTTAATTAGCTGCCCAGGTTTTTAAGCATCTCTTGTCAAGGAAATTATACCTCAGAGGACAGACCTGGTCTGAGAGTGCAATTAGCACTTCCCCAGGCCATGCTCTCTGCAGGCACCATCCCCTGAGCCAAATTCCTCCTGGGTCTCGCTGCACTGGTGTCAGGGGAACTGCTGAGGGCTTAGCAGGGTTATTTTTGGTGCTTGTTCTCAGCAGTGTGTATCTCAGCCAGAAATCAGCCACTCTGAAGCTGCTGCTTGGCGAGTCCTGCAAACTGCCTGCCTGGGGGAAGGAGGATCTCCCGGGGGAGGAGGGAGGCAACAGCCAGAGCCAGCTCTAGGAAGAGTAGCCAACAAAATGGTACACGAGGCTGTCAGTCTGCTGGGGGCACCTTCAGGGTTGTTTTCAGCCCTCCTAGTTAGACACTGAAAAGGAAAGTTGCAAGCCCTGGTCTGCACTACCTGAGGGACCTGCTCCATGTCCCCCGTACATTCCAGCTGCTGGCAGATGTGAGCCAGCTTTAAGCAGCTGCGTGGGGAAGTTTAAGGTCTATGCTGAGCTTTGTGCTCCTGTTGATTTCTTCTAGACTGTTTAAAGCTAAGACAGAGGTCTAAATTGGGTAGGTTTGTACTCTGAGGCACAGTAAACCATGTGGGCACAGTGCTTTGTGCAATCACCCCACCCTCTTCTCACCACAGTCTCCACAGAGCGATGTCGCAATGCCTGGGATGCAGGGCCACGCTGCCGACAGAGATGAATATTTCCTCCTGTCCCAGAGGACAAACCAGACCTTGAAGCTGAGCCAGGCCTTGCATGGCACAAGCAGCTTGGAAGGTGTCTCCTCTGAGTACTGGCAATTACTTGCTGCTCGGGACCTCCAGAGAGGGGGCTCCATCCAGGCAGAGGTGGAACCTCTCCTGTGTAGCACCGGTAAGAGGAAGCTCTGAATTTCTGCTGTGGCTCATGTTCACTCAGCCCAATAGAACATATTTTATGCACCAGCAGTGACCAATGACCCTAGACAGGACATGGACATCATGGAGGGGGTTGGGACAGGGTATCTGGGAACCTTCAGCTGTAATCCAAGCTTTGGCAGTGACCTATGGGCTGAATTCCCTCCTGCCTCCCACCAGAGGCACCAAATGCCACATCTCTGCAGTGGCCTGGGTCACCAGATCAAATGGAAGCTGTATCAAAGTGACGGAAACCCAAAGCCAGTAATGGCTACTGCTACCACACTTCCCCATGTTGACCTTCTCTTGAGGATGCTGGGACTGGCCATGCTGGTGATACTGGTGTAATACCTCAGCTTTGTCTTCTCACATAATCTTTTGAGAAAGACATCAAGTCTCTAGGCACCTGTGGTGCCCTGAAGGTGACAGAAGTCACCTGTAGCAACCCTTAGGTAGCTTGTGGAGCCCTGTACACAAGAAATGCAGTGTCACAAGTAGATTATGGAACAGGATACACAAAGGGACAGGGAAGGTAACAATCAAAATACAGGACTCAGAGCCAGTGCTGAAGAGCTGTCGTGGCTGGAAATAATGGACCTGGGATCTCTTCTGTCTCTGAATGCAGACTTCCAGAAGATGATGTCAGATAAGATGGCTGTGGATAGCCCAAGCAAGGATGATGAGCTTCTGCAGCTCCTAAATGCGGTACTTGGTGCGTCCAGTCTGAGCAGACAAGCAGAGTGGCCTCCCAACCATAACATCCTTGAAAGTGCTCCAAAATGCTGTGAGGGGACTGGACAAGCAGGGGTCTTCCCTGCTTGCATCCCATCACCTGGTAGAACATCTCCAGAAGGACAGCAAGGCCAATCCACCCTTGACAGGCTTGTTTTGGGGTGTTAATCCAGCAGGAGAATGTGGGAGGGGGGGAGACTTCTCTGAAACAGATTGCAAGGAGGTCAAACCATGAGAACTGAAGAGTCCCCACCATCCCCAGTGTCTCTGAGCCAGCCTCACCACACAGACACCAGCATGGAAGGCTTTGGGTCCTTCACCCTGCAGATAGCTGGGAGCAGGCTCTGGCTGTCACCTGAGGAAGGGTTCTCTTCTGTCCCCACAGCTGCTGAACCCAAGAGGACCATTAAAGAGGCGAAGTCCCCCACTGCTGCAGTAAAGGAGCAGTCTGAGAGACACAGGTCAGGCACTTTGCAGCACAGGGCTTTGCTGGCTTTTGCTACTTCCACTCTTCCAGGAAACAGATTTTTCCCAGTGCTTTCCTGTAGTGCCACTGCCCTCTGTGTGGTCATTCGGCCCTCAGATGCGGGCATGGGTAGCCTGTGGGTCTGAACTGCAGAGTTATCAGGGAAAGGAGGAAAATTAACACCCCCACTGTTCAGATTTACTCCTCACATCTTGTGCATGTCTCATGCTCTTCATCCTCAGTCATTCCCTGGAATGTCACCTTGGGAGCACTCAGATTCCCAGAAAAATCACTTTAAAATCACCCTGTAGCCACACTTAAATCTCTGTACTCATGTCTCCCCTTCTGGGAATACTCTAGCTGTGAGTCCTCACAGCTCTACACTGGGATATAAAACAAATGGGAAAATGATGGTGAAGGCCTCACCCAGGCTGGTTCCGTAAGCCCAGTGGTTCTGCAAATGCCCTTCCCAACATCCATCACACCCCAAGGGGCCAGACAACTGGATACATTTCCCTATGCAATACCAGCCAGTATATTGAAATTCCAACCAGATCCTCACCCCAGCACAACTACCAAATCACCTCTGGGCTTGTAGGCTGCTGGACTGGAGGAACAAACACTGCACATAAGCAGGACAGACACTCTCAAGGCTGTTACATGCAAGAACAGAGCCCAGGGGAGGGGACCTAGTGCCCTGTACCATTGCCCAAACTCCTCCAGGAACGGAAGTCCAGCAGAACACCAACCCCAGGGCTATCCCTATCAGCTGTTCCCAGCCTTAGCCACCATTCCACCAAACCAGTGCCCCCCTTATGCACCCAGCTGCCCTTGATGCTCACTCTCTGCTCTCCATCTGGCAGGGTTAAGCAGCAGGACCAGCAGTGGTTGGACAAGAAGCAGCAGAAACAGCAGCAGGAGGAAAAGGAGATGCAGGAACAGCAGGATCTGCTCCCCTGGAGCAAAAAGCCCAAGTCTAAACGTCCTGTGCAGCATGGGAGAGAGACCCTCAAGACAGCCAAGATGGTAAGGAAAGACCCTGTCTGCTGGACGGCTGAGGATGTTTCCCAGTCAAGAGAGTGAGAGGAGATGCTGTCGTCAAGTGATGTCACATAAATAGGGTGAGGAGGGTCAGACTTGGAGAGATGCAGATAGGGGGCACGTAAAAACTCCCTTTTACAGGCTCTGAAGTCCTGCTCCATGCAGACTTCACCAAATTTAGCCAGGAGGGGCCAGGCAATTTACACCTGTGGCCACCAGTAAAACCAGGACATACTGGTGTATGCTGTGCCATGTCTCTGCAGCAGTGGGCCTGGGATGCCATTCGTGAGCTTGTCAGGAGCTTCTGCAAGTTCCGGAGGGGGATGAAAAACAATGAGTGCCGTGCAGAGTTCGAGGACTTTCTCCGTTGGGAACGAAGAAATGAGAAGGAAAGTATGTCTAGACTCCTTCCACCCCTTCTCCCTCCCTAAGACAGTCCTGGGTTTAGGTAGAGAAGTAAGTGGAGGAAACCTGCAGCTTATCCCCCTTCTCCATGACTTAGTTTTCTCTGCTGGAGTTACACAGAGAGCCAGAAAACTGGGTATCTCAGGATGTCAGGTATTTCTGTACACACTTAGATGTGCAGAATTTTCCACAGGCAACATGCACATAACATGCTTTGGTGCGATATCTGGTTTTCTGGTGAAGGTGCCCCATTATTATGTTGCATCTCTCTGAAACAATATTGCAGTATATGCAAAATTGCCTCTCCTCCACAAAAAAACAAGAAACACCAGATGGAGCTAAGGTGAGACAGGAGGAAATTGTTTTCTGGGCAACAGGGAGCTGACTTCAGGAAAGGAAGGTCCTGCCTGACCAATCTAATTTCCTTCTATGATCAGGTGACCCGCCTGGTTGATGAGGGAAGAGCTGTTGATGTGGTGTGCCTGGATTTTAGTAAAGCCTTTGACACTGTCCCCCATAACAAACTCTTGGTGAAGCTGGAGGCTTGTGGTTTGGATGGGTTTACAGTGGACTGGATCAGGAGTTGGTTGGATAACAGAGCTCAGAGAGTGGTGGTTAATGGTGCTGTGTCNCTGAGAGAGCTGGGATTGTTCAGTCTGGAGAAGAGGAGGCTGAGGGGAGACCTTATCGCTCTCTACAACTACCTGAAAGGGAGGTGTAGCCAGCTGGGTGTTGGTCTCTTCTCTCTGGCTACAAGTGATAGAACAAGAGGACACAGTCTTAAACTGTGTCAGGGGAGATTTAGACTGGACATTAGGAGGAACTTTTTCACAGAGAGGGTGATCTCTCAGTGGAATGGGCTGCCCAAGGAGGTGGTGGAGTCACCGTCCCTAGAGGTGTTTAAGAAAAGGTTGGATGATGTACTTGGTGGCATGACCTAGATATTAGGGTAGTGTGTTATAGGTAGGATGATGTGTTGGTAGCAGGATGGCAACAGGTTAGGTAACAGGTTTGACTAGATTAGATTAGGTAATAGGTGATAGGTTGGACTTGATGATCTCTATGGTCTTTTCCAACCTTACTGATTCTGTGATTCTGTGACCTACAGAGTGCTTTGCCAAAGGATGTAGATCTTGAAAGTTTACATGCAAGTTTGAGAGCCTGGAAAAGCAATTAGAAAAGAAAACCACAGAAATTTCTAAACACACAGAAACCCTATCTAGATCAGGAGAATTTTGTCTATGAGAGAAGCAACACAGGTTTTTCCCTTTCCTTGTCCCTTGTTATCTGCTTGTGGCCCCTCTCAGAGCCAGGCTAACAGCTGGACAGACCAGCAGGCTTCAGGTCTAATGTACTGTGACCATTCCCTGTGGAAACAATGAACATTTTCTCTCCCTGGGCACAAAGATGAGGGTAGATGGAGAAGGTTACTAAGCTAGAGGAACGGCTCACACTGGATGGCCTGGATTCCCTGGAAAGCCTGGCTGCAGGAGGTCTGTAGTCCACATAAGTAGAAAGACCCTCTGCTAATTAATTGCACAAAGGCAAAGGAAGCACAGGCGAGGTGATGAGATGCTCACCCAGCCTCAAACGCAGTGCTGGGTGAAGCAGAACACAACAGCTCTTCCCCTCTCTCAGACCTGCCCGTCAGCTCAAAGAAGAGCAAAAGCACCAAGAGTCCTTCCTGCTCCCGCAAGGGCAAGGCCAAACAGGAAAAGGTGGTCCTGGTGAAACGCCACATACTGGACAAACAGGTTATTGTCATCAACTTCCTCCTCGACGACCTCCACTTTTATCTGGAGATGGACAAGTAAGTCCTCTTTCTGCCAGGTGGTCAGGCACCACCACAGAACGGTTTGGGTTGGAAGGGACCTTATAGATCAGTTCCAAATTCCTGCTATGTGCAGGGACACCTTCCACTAGACCAGGTTGCTCAGAGCTCCATCCAACCTGTGCTTGGTGTGAGTCTCCCTTGGCTCTGGCTCAAACATATCCTGCAGGTAGTACCCATCTCTGATGGGGACCTCCAAAGCCTCCGTTTCAACCTAAAATCATCCCCTGGTTCGGGTATCCAAAAGTATTTGTGGTTTGATAGTCCCAGGCAATCTAACATATTCCCTATACCTTTCTTGACATGCCAGTTGTGATGGCATTTCTCCCTTGACTTTGTCCAGTTTCCCAACAAGCCTTCAGGAGCAATCCATGGCCAGTGCACACCAGCCCTGCAGCCAACAAACCTCCACAGACTTCAGCTTCCCTCTTTTCCCAAAAAAGGAGAAACATCACCTTCCTTGGGTGAATGCTGTGGCCACAAGGGTGGTAGAAGAGGGAATTGGCTTTTCATACCTCCTGTTCCACTGTTCAGCACCTTGCGCAATGCTTTTTCCGGCCAGGCAAAGACTAAATTAAGCAAGAACATGACTCTCCAGCCTAGCAGTTAACAACACTTCTCTCAGAGCAAGACAACACATGTCTTTGCAGGTTTTCCTCAATGGCTGATTCAGTGGAAGCTCTGGCAGCCCGTAACATGCATTCAGAAAAGCAAGTTGCTTTTCTTAAAAAGAAGCTTGACATCATCAGCAGTCTCTTCCTGAACTCCGATATGCCCCCGAAATTGCGGGTAAGACCCAGGGACCCACCCAGGAAGGCTGAAGCTACAGCTCTGCCTATCTACCCTTCGGACAGCACAGCACAATGCTTTCCACAGAAATCTAGATGAGATTCTGCCCTTGTGTCTGGGGCAATCAGCCAGGATGTCACTAGGGGTCTCTACTCCTAGACACTGCTGAAATGCAGGGTGGGGTCAGGGAGAGAAATCTGCCTCTAGGTCCATCAGGAGTGCTACAAACAGGTTTGGTCTCTTCTGTGCCCAGGTGAACATCTCTGAAAAAGAAAGAGATTTAATCTGGCATTTATCTTCCAAGAAGCCATTGACCCGTAACATCTACCACAAGGCCAAGGCCACCATCGTCCCCATCCTGATGCACTTCTGGAAAAGGTACCCATCTGTGCCCTCTCTCCAAAGGTGGAGGAGGCTCTGTGGATTCCAGCCTTTTTCCTCCAGCCACCTGTCCCTCTGACATGCTGAAAATGCAGATGTAGCTCAGCTGTAGATATCAGGTTGGAGATTTGATGTCTCCGGTATTTCTCGCGCAGGTTCTGCACCTGGAAGGTGATGAGGAGCTTTGGGGTCTATGTGGAGGATGGGGTCTTTCAGGCCTGTGAGAAGGAGATGGTGCCAGTCTCTTCTCGTCCTCCAAAAACCTCCTCCAAATTATCCAAGATCCGCAGTCCTCGTCAGCCGAAGGCCTCTCCCGCTACATCGCATTTTTCTCCAGGTTGGTTCTTCCAATGCAGAAACATCCAGACCTGGGGGTTTGGTGTCCCACAGGGTTCCCTTGAACAGAGCCAGACATGCTCCTTCACACAGCTTTTAGGATGTATCTGGTGCAGGCCTGCTGGAAAATGGAATGAAATATTTTTTTCTCTGTCAGAATCTGTCAAAACTGCCCAGTGGGATTTTAGAAATTTCTTTAGTGAATAGGGAAGTGAAATGCAGAGATTTCATTGGAAAAGAGCTGTTGCATGATTCCTATTTACGTCAACAGCCACGTTAAAAATACTCAGGCAAACACCCAAAACCAGAAATAAAACATCCACTCTTTTGGGTTGCAAGTCAGATGGAAGCATGAAAAGGAGAACCACCATGCAAGTGCGTTGTATGTCTGGAATGGAGAGTTAAGTTGCATCAGGATTTGAGATCTTCAAGGAAAGAGAAAGATGTTTTTCCTTCGTTATCCACTTGTTTAGTTTCAATACAGCAAATAACTCTAAACTGAAAACCACAAAGAAAGTGGTGCTGAGAGGTGTCAGGCTGCCTGACAACCAGCTCCTTGGCTGAATATTCATTTGGAAATTGTCTAATTGATTTTTGATTAAAGGGGAAACCAAAATAGGCACATGCTAATCTTGCTTTGATGGTTGAGTGGGCGTCATCAAGGTGCTGTTCTGCTCCCTGTCACTTATCACTGTCAAGTTCTGGTTAAAAAGTAGCAGAGTTAGAGGATTTTGATACCTACACGCAGGTGCTTGAGCTACTGCTCCTCAAGAGAGCTGGGGTAACAGACCCCTGTGCTCCAGGATTGCCAGGCCATGTCTGTTAGCTCAAACCACCTCACACCTCAGGTGTTCCTATGGAGTGTTCATCTTGGACCTCCACCCTGTTCACTCTGCAACTTCAAGGACCTTCTGAAAGATAGTTACCTTAATGCAAAAGTCCACTGCCACCACAAAAAAAAAAAAACCCAGAAAAAAAACCTAACCAGGGTTTTTTCCCAAGATAGAGATAAGCCAGAAGACTTGTATTACACAGGAGCTACGTACCTCCTGTTTTATCTGAGACAAGGACACGTGTTCACCAGGAACTTCAGGGAACTGGAAGGGAGAGAGAGACATTTAAGCTGAAAGGTGGTTAATTTAGCTTAGCTGTAAGGAAGGAGTTTTTCACACTAGAGGGTGGTGAGCCCCTAGCACAGGTTGCCCAAGGAAGCTGCAGCTTCCCCATCCCTGAAAACAATCGAGGTCAGGCTTGCCCAGAACGCCTTTTGCTTGAGACACTTTTCTGTACTTCATCATGCTTTCACCAATTACCTTTATCTAAAAAACTTGCTTTACCCCTGGGAGAAAATTAAAATTTTTTTGCCTTTAAAAAGCACTAAAATTGCTGGGGAAAATACCTGTAATTCCAGAGAAAACCTTCCTCTCGCCCATGCCTTGCTTTCCGAGTTGCACAGATGCGGTGCTTTTGCTGGCAGGTGGCAGGCAGGGATCCATCTCCCATCACCAGGCGTCACTGTGGCACCGTCTGTGCCTGTGCTCGGCACAGGGACGGTCCCGTGAGACCCGGACCCGCTGCCTGAGCCCATGGCACGGCCGTCAGCACGGAGCGACTCCCGGGAGATGCTGCCCAGGCAGGCACGAAGCCGGGAGCACATCTCCCATCTCTCCACATGCCGTTCCTTCCCACGTCTGCCACCCAGAACCCCCCAAACCTTGCCACAGAACCAGGCTGGGACACACCATCCCACCCTGCAGCCCCCAAATTGTTTTGCCGTTTTGGGTAACTCAGGTCCTTGCTCAACCACCTCTCCTTGTGCTCCGGGCAAACCCCGTGTGATTTGAGGGAGATTACTGCTGTCCTCTCTCCTTTTCCATCGGAGCACTTGCTTCACTCCATCTCTTATTCCCCACCAGGGAAAAACCCTGTCCTTGCCTTCTCGCTCGCCCAAGGCTTACAGATGCTGCTGCCACGGCCCCGGGAGGAAACTGAGCCTTTGGAGGAGCAAAACAGTTAAGCTGGCACTGAAAGGAGCCCTCCTGCTCCTGAGGGAAGCTCTGGCCGCTGGGATGGGAGCTGGGATTCCCTGTGCCAGTCCATGGTAGAAAGTTTGTGTGTGTTGTTTTTCTCAGCCTCAGATAAAGCTCTTGAGAAGAGGCTCTCACTCAGCAAGTCTGCCCCATAGAGCAGGTAGGTGGCCAGAGGTGTTCAACCTCCCCCAAACCACAGCAGCACAAGCTGTAACTCCCCTTAAAATCCCCGTAAATAAAATTGTGCAGGATGCTGGTCACTCCCACCACCTCCAGTAACACTCACAGAGCGCTCCCAGTTGCTGCAGCTCTCCATGCCCTAAATCTTCTGCTCACCCTGGAGCACAGGGCCATGTGCTCCTCTCTGCTCACTCTCACCCTGCCTCCAGCAGCAGCAGCAGCCACTTACACAACCTCTCTCCTTTCCTGCAGGCACCAAGCGAAGGACAGCCCTCCCTAGAAAACCAGCCCTCCCTAGAAAACCAGCCCTCCCAAAACACCACCTACAGCAAGCAGGACGGAGGTGATCCGAGGCAGCTGAGCAGCCTGGGTGCACTGGATATGTGACACTTAATCAGCAATAAAACCTAAAAATAAAACAACTCACAACATCCTCCAGCTTACCCGGTAACAGCCCAGCATCCTACACCTCTACAACCATGTCAGGGACATGCCACAAGACATATTTCCAGCTAAGGAGATATCCTTGGCCACACAAGCATCCTTCCTCACAGGGATCAGTAAAAAGTATCCTCACCTGTCTGCACATTCACCACTCAGCTGTCCCTGGGTGCTGAGATGGTGCCTGTCTTGCCAGAGCCTTTCTGATTTTCCAGTCAAAAGCAGTTGTACCTGACTGGGGTGCTTTTTGGTGAGGGTGGGGGTTTTTTGGTTGGGTTTGTTTTTCTGGTGTTTTAGGGGATTTTTAGTGTTTGGGGTTTTTTAAGGCAATGTGTTTACAAAACACTAACCAAGTCGTATGGAAGCCCTTCATTTTCCCCCAGTGAAACTGAGTCAGAGTGGCTTTGCCAAGTCAGCAGGAAGCTGCTGAAATCCCAAATGTTCTTTGGCCTCAGGAAGAAAAGACCATGACCTTTGTCAGTTTTGTCTCTATCAGTGGCAATCTCTCATCTTTGTTATTTTGAGCTATTTTCAACCACTTTTTAATCCCTCAGATCCTAGATGACTGTATCCTTGGGAATACCACAGGGACATTTAAGGGGGATGACAAGGTTTTGTATTTTTTAGTTATGATTATCAACACTTTGCTTCCAGAGGATCAAAAATACCCAAACAAACATAAAGACCAAGAACACTGATTTAAATGAAGGGCTTGGAAAGTTGATGCCACTCCTACAACATGAAATGTGACCAGCTCTTCAAAATTGCCCGTGTGGTTTCAGTTGATTTTGCCCCAAAAGCTCTTGCTGCGTTTTTTGTGAACTTTGCACTAACACTCTCGAGCCCAGCCCCTCGAAGCCTTCACAGATGTGCCTGAAGCTCAGCACAGCAAAACCACAGCTAACAACAATGTTCACTCCACTGCTTCTGTGGGCTGTTTTGTGGTTTTGTTTTTCACTGCAGCAGATGAGCCATGTTGAGCTGGGAGCATCCCAGTGCACACAAGCATGTCCTCAGTGTGCAAATGCCAGGATGGGGGACACCTGATCCCACCACATTGGGCTGAGCCAGCTGTCCCAGAGACCACCCAGCAGGAGCAGAAGAAAAATGCAGAGGCACAGCAAAATAGACAATGTACAATCATGATAGCAGCATAATGAAGTGTGTGGGGCCAAATCAGCATGTCCTTGGGCACCATCTATGGTCTGCAAGCCTGCCTGTGCAAGGCAGAGACAGGCAGCGCCTCCCAGCTGGGCAGTGATGCTGGGAGCCATCAGCACATCCCCCAGTTTTGGCAGCTGGCTCTGCCCCTGGCTCCCCAGGTCACCTCCATCCCCAGGCTGTACCATCAGACACTGCCACACCACCCAGCTGCAATTTGTATTCTCCAGCTGTCCTTGCCCCTGGTTCTCCCTCCTGCCTGACCTCTCACTCCCAGGAGAGGCATCCTAGTGTTTTCCCAGCCCTGCTCCCCCATCCTGCATTCCCTTCCCCTCCCATGGCCTGTTGCTCTGTGAGCAATCTGCTTTGTAGATGCTGTGCACAGATCACGTTTTTTCTCTGACACCAGCCTGCTGGAAAGCAGGACACAGCAGGACATAAGCCTTCTCTGGAAATTCTTCCCAGCAGCCCAGGAGAGACGAGTCCCAGCCTCCCCAGATTCAATCATTTCTCTGGTTTGGGCATGCCTTTTAAGGCTGCCAAGTCACGGCCCTTTAGTGAAACAGCAGAAGGATGGAAGAGGATGTCACAGAAGAGTCAGCATTCTCCTGGTTGTGTTTTCACTAATGGCACCTCATTAACAGTCACATAGTCAGATTTCCATTATGTATTTTAAAAGGTTCTCAGGACCATCAGAAGGGCCTTTTCTCTGAGCCAGAACCACAGATATAAGTGGTGGTTTGATAATGCTGTAGAACATTTCTTTCTGTGCAAACAGGATGAGGGGGGGAACCTCATTCCTAAGTGATGTACAGTCAGTTTTCCAGGCAAGTTTATTTCAAGGTTGTTTCCCCATAGGCTAATTGAAAGAATGACAAAACACTTTTCCACAGCTGAAAAATATTTCCATAAGCAACATATAATCATTGTGCAAATTGGAGCATTAGCAGAGAAACAAGCAAGCCCTGGGGCAACCAGGCACATAACATGTGCTGTGGGATCTCAGAAAGGAGTTTGTGTCACCCAGCCTCCAATATCAAAGCTCCAAGCTGGCTGCACATGCAAGAGGGCCGAGTCTGGCACGAGGACAGTGACACGCCAGCTGTTTTGGAGACAAGGAGTGCTTGTGCAGAGCCCTGCCACAGCAGAGCTTGTCCTGTCCTGGAGGAGAAGGTCCCGTGGATGTCAGTGAGCACTTTCAGGTGGGTCAGGACTACTCACAGTAGCAGAGTTTTTTGGGATCATGCTCATGACATCTATTCCTTGTGGAATTATCTCCTGCATCCTCCAAACAAGTCCTTCAGGTCCCAGCAGGCTGAGCAGAGTGTGGCTCTACCAGATCAGAGGGGTAACAGCAAAGGGCAATGCTGCAGCCAGATATGCCATTTTTCCAGCTGCTGTGTTTCCTAAAGAGTGGAAAGAGGGAATCCATGCCTTTCCCAGGGTTCATCAGTGCATGCTATGGGGAATATTGGCCCTTGCAAGGAGCTCCAACTCTTTATCACAGTCCCATATCATCTGGGCATCCCCAAGCTCTTCTGCCTCCTGGATGTGGCACAGCCTCTGTATACCCAGCAAATCTCCCTGTTCTCCATGAGGATCAGGGCCTTGATCTCCACCTCACAGCAGCAGGTAAGCCCACAGGGACAGAGGTAGGTCATCAAGGGGAACCTGGGCTTGCACTCAGCTTGCTTCCTTGATGAAAGTCATAGTTGTTACACCAAACACTTCTGAAGCGTCTTTCATTTCTTAGTTGAAGTCGTCTGTGCTCTGTCTCTGCAAGTGCTCTGTCCCTGCAAGTACACTCTCCCATCTCCTTACCCACTTCTTCAACTCTTTTTGCAGAAAAATAAATAAAGAATAAAAGGAGGGAGTGCTGGTGGGATCAAACATGGTCAGGAGTCAACAACCTCCTACAGAGAAGGGTCCTGGATGTCTGCAAAGTGACTGTATTCGGGATTCTGGCGTAAAGTGTTGTAGACATGAATGGTAAGTTCTGGAAAGGCCTTCAGGAAATACTCAGCATAGTCTCCTATTTTGTCACTGATCCTGAAAGAGAACAAAAGCAATAAGGATTTTTAAAGTCAGTCCAAGGAGTCAATAGTCCAGGATGCCCTGCTTCCTCCCTTGCAGAGAAAAAGCCATTCCAGGAGGATTTCCCAGAAATCCCAGACTGTGACTTTTCTCTACCTTCCCTAAACTCGTCAATCCTCTTTTTTTCCAACTTGGGATATTCTGTGATTCTATGCAACTTTGTCAGGGTCAGGGGCGAGGATGAGAACACATACCCTTTATCTTTGTGTTCATCCAGATTTCTGATGAGCCTCAGTAGGCTGGTGACATCATTGTTGTATTTGAAGGACTTGGTGCTATATGGTCTAGGTTTGAATGGTTTTGAATTAGGTTTGAATGGTTTTGAATTCCTAGGATTTTCCATGACATCTAGAATATCTTTGTCAATCTGAAAGAAAGCACATAGATTATTCTCTGCCCTTCATACACCACAAAAGCAGCACATCTACTGCCACTGCCTTTCGCCAGGGACATCATCTTGCATGGGACAATCTCCTGACCCTTAAAAGCCTCTGCAGGGGATGCACCACAGTCCCCCTGATTCTGCTGACTCCTGACTTGCCAAGGTATGGCATTCATATGAGGACTGTCAACATGGCACAGGAGATTTTCATGCAGGCAAGAGGGATTAGAGAGCCTTGATTCAACGGTCCCACTGATGAGAGGACCACATGGGCTGCTGTACTGAACCAAGACTGTAAGATCCCAAATGATGCTGCACGATGTTACCTGCAAAAGCAGCCCTGGTCTTGCTGCTCTTGAGACAATTAGCAAAACACTTTTGCCAGGAATTTGCTGGCAACAAGGGACAGAGGTCCTTGCCCTAGGTGATCATAAAAAAAAACTTTTGAAGATTTGGCAGCTAATTCTATAATTGCCACCCCCTTCTACCACCCCAACCAAGAGATCTCCCTTTAGCATCAGTGTCTTTTGACTACATGCCTTAAATTTATCTGTTTCTCCCAGTTGGNCCAACTTGGGATATTCTGTGATTCTATGCAACTTTGTCAGGGTCAGGGGCGAGGATGAGAACACATACCCTTTATCTTTGTGTTCATCCAGATTTCTGATGAGCCTCAGTAGGCTGGTGACATCATTGTTGTATTTGAAGGACTTGGTGCTATATGGTCTAGGTTTGAATGGTTTTGAATTAGGTTTGAATGGTTTTGAATTCCTAGGATTTTCCATGACATCTAGAATATCTTTGTCAATCTGAAAGAAAGCACATAGATTATTCTCTGCCCTTCATACACCACAAAAGCAGCACATCTACTGCCACTGCCTTTCGCCAGGGACATCATCTTGCATGGGACAATCTCCTGACCCTTAAAAGCCTCTGCAGGGGATGCACCACAGTCCCCCTGATTCTGCTGACTCCTGACTTGCCAAGGTATGGCATTCATATGAGGACTGTCAACATGGCACAGGAGATTTTCATGCAGGCAAGAGGGATTAGAGAGCCTTGATTCAACGGTCCCACTGATGAGAGGACCACATGGGCTGCTGTACTGAACCAAGACTGTAAGATCCCAAATGATGCTGCACGATGTTACCTGCAAAAGCAGCCCTGGTCTTGCTGCTCTTGAGACAATAAGCAAAACACTTTTGCCAGGAATTTGCTGGCAACAAGGGACAGAGGTCCTTGCCCTAGGTGATCACCAAAAAAAAAAACCTTTGAAGATTTGCCAGCTAATTCTGTTATGGCCACCCCCTTCTACCACCCCAGCCAAGAGATCTCCCTTCAGCGTCAGCGTCTTTTGACTACGTGCCTTAGATTTATCTGTTTCTCCCAGTTGTCTGTATTTGTGTTGGGCCACTTTTTCCAGTTACATTCTCAAACAGTCTATGAAACACTTGGGAAAAGCTTCTGCCTCAATGTCTCCTCACACCTGCTATCAATCCAAAGAGAAGAGGATTACCTCCTCGGTCCACCGTGGATAAGGAAAAATTTCAGATCCTGGGTAATTAAAAATGGTTGCTCGGTTGGAGATATCTTTGATTTGATTCCACACACTCTTCAGGAAGTTGAACCTGCTGTGGAATGAGAAGCTTTGTTTGCTGCAGCAGGACATGGCTGTTCCCAACACCGCAGGCAATTCCCATACTGAAATCTTTCCCTCTGCACTCCCAGGACTTACGTCTGTTTGCTCCAGAAATAGGGATGTTTGCTCAAACCTTCCAAGCCTCGTTCATCATGAGAGAAAAGGCTTCTTACAAGGTCCCGAGCCTCCATGTAATCCAGAGAATCATCAGCCAAATCCTCAATTCCAACTTCCTGAAGGGGTTTCCCACCCCCCGTTAAAATGTACAGCATGAGCCTCCCGAGGGCCTGCAAAGAGACACATCACTGCTCACGTGCCAGGGGCACGAAACTTCCTGCCGAATGGAAAAGGACTCATATTCCTAAAACCTAGTGGTGCCCAGAAGTATGCAAATACATGCCAACACAAACTTGGAAGCCATGTGCACAGGGACAGAGGAGACAGGCATGGTAACCTTGCTCTCAGTGGATGTGTAGCTATCCCAGGACCAGGCACAGTGTTGCATCCTAATTACTATCATGCAGCACCTGTCATTACATAGGCTTTCCCACAAATCAAGGTGTTTCCTAGCTGAAGATGCAGAAAGGCTTTCCCTAGGACTCACAGCAACAAAAAATATCAGGGAGCCCTCAAAGTTTTAAATCATAGGTTGACTTGAAGAGAACTTACCTCTAAATCTGAGTTTACAAGTTCTTCTTGATCTTCAATCAACCTTCTTTTATTATCAAAGTCAGCCAAGTAAATTTTGCCGCCTAAATCTGAGGAAGTAAGAGAAATTGTTAACAAATAATGGTGAAGAAACAGTCCATCAACTAATTTCTGCATGGCTCTTTCTTTAGAAAACAACTTTGTGGAAAGGAGGGCAAAGCTAATAAGACATGTAAGGTCGTTCTCTACACTCCTCAATGGCTGTCTGTGAACGTATCTATAGTTCTTCAAAGAGGAGATCTAAAGCCACAGACACCCTATTTGGCATTAAATCCATCTGTATTTTTACAGACAGCTATAAGACAACTACAGGCAATGAGAAAGCAAAACGAAAACATAAAGAAAGCAAAAGATAACCTATTACGAAGTTCCTGGGCTGCAGATCCTGGTGTGCAAATCCAAGGGAGTGCAGCTCTCTGAGTGCCTGGAAGATCATCTTCAGAGCCGCTTTGTAATCCTTTTGGTCTTCTGGGGTCTGCAGATGTTCTTGGAGGTTCTTCTCCCAGAGTGGGAAGCATAAGTACATGCAGCCTTTTNTCATTGTTGTATTTGAAGGACTTGGTGCTATATGGTCTAGGTTTGAATGGTTTTGAATTAGGTTTGAATGGTTTTGAATTCCTAGGATTTTCCATGACATCTAGAATATCTTTGTCAATCTGAAAGAAAGCACATAGATTATTCTCTGCCCTTCATACACCACAAAAGCAGCACATCTACTGCCACTGCCTTTCGCCAGGGACATCATCTTGCATGGGACAATCTCCTGACCCTTAAAAGCCTCTGCAGGGGATGCACCACAGTCCCCCTGATTCTGCTGACTCCTGACTTGCCAAGGTATGGCATTCATATGAGGACTGTCAACATGGCACAGGAGATTTTCATGCAGGCAAGAGGGATTAGAGAGCCTTGATTCAACGGTCCCACTGATGAGAGGACCACATGGGCTGCTGTACTGAACCAAGACTGTAAGATCCGAAATGATGCTGCACGATGTTACCTGCAAAAGCAGCCCTGGTCTTGCTGCTCTTGAGACAATTAGCAAAACACTTTTGCCAGGAATTTGCTGGCAACAAGGGACAGAGGTCCTTGCCCTAGGTGATCACCAAAAAAAAAAACCTTTGAAGATTTGCCAGCTAATTCTGTTATGGCCACCCCCTTCTACCACCCCAGCCAAGAGATCTCCCTTCAGCGTCAGCGTCTTTTGACTACGTGCCTTAGATTTATCTGTTTCTCCCAGTTGTCTGTATTTGTGTTGGGCCACTTTTTCCAGTTACATTCTCAAACAGTCTATGAAACACTTGGGAAAAGCTTCTGCCTCAATGTCTCCTCACACCTGCTATCAATCCAAAGAGAAGAGGATTACCTCCTCGGTCCACCGTGGATAAGGAAAAATTTCAGATCCTGGGTAATTAAAAATGGTTGCTCGGTTGGAGATATCTTTGATTTGATTCCACACACTCTTCAGGAAGTTGAACCTGCTGTGGAATGAGAAGCTTTGTTAGCTACAGCAGGACATGGCTGTTCCCAACACCGCAGGCAATTCCCATACTGAAATCTTTCCCTCTGCACTCCCAGGACTTACGTCTGTTTGCTCCAGAAATAGGGATGTTTGCTCAAACCTTCCAAGCCTCGTTCATCATGAGAGAAAAGGCTTCTTACAAGGTCCCGAGCCTCCATGTAATCCAGAGAATCATCAGCCAAATCCTCAATTCCAACTTCCTGAAGGGGTTTCCCACCCCCCGTTAAAATGTACAGCATGAGCCTCCCGAGGGCCTGCAAAGAGACACATCACTGCTCACGTGCCAGGGGCACGAAACTTCCTGCCAAATGGAAAAGGACTCATATTCCTAAAACCTATAGGTGCCCAGAAGTATGCAAATACATGCCAACACAAACTTGGAAGCCATGTGCACAGGGACAGAGGAGACAGGCATGGTAACCTTGCTCTCAGTGGATGTGTAGCTATCCCAGGACCAGGCACAGTGTTGCATCCTAATTACTATCATGCAGCACCTGTCATTACATAGGCTTTCCCACAAATCAAGGTGTTTCCTAGCTGAAGATGCAGAAAGGCTTTCCCTAGGACTCACAGCAACAAAAAATATCAGGGAGCCCTCAAAGTTTTAAATCATAGGTTGACTTGAAGAGAACTTACCTCTAAATCTGAGTTTACAAGTTCTTCTTGATCTTCAATCAACCTTCTTTTATTATCAAAGTCAGCCAAGTAAATTTTGCCTCCTAAATCTGAGGAAGTAAGAGAAATTGTTAACAAATAATGGTGAAGAAACAGTCCGTCAACTAATTTCTGCATGGCTCTTTCTTTAGAAAACAACTTTGTGGAGAGATTTGTTGTGGGCTGATCTATCTCCATAGCTCTGGAAAGGAGGGCAAAGCTAATGAGACATGTAAGGTCGTTCTCTACACTCCTCAATGGCTGTCTGTGAACGTATCTATAGTTCTTCAAAGAGGAGATCTAAAGCCACAGACACCCTATTTGGCATTAAATCCATCTGTATTTTTACAGACAGCTATAAGACAACTACAGGCAATGAGAAAGCAAAACGAAAACATAAAGAAAGCAAAAGATAACCTATTACGAAGTTCCTGGGCTGCAGATCCTGGTGTGCAAATCCAAGGGAGTGCAGCTCTCTGAGTGCCTGGAAGATCATCTTCAGAGCCGCTTTGTAATCCTTTTGGTCTTCTGGGGTCTGCAGATGTTCTTGGAGGTTCTTCTCCCAGAGTGGGAAGCATAAGTACATGCAGCCTTTTGCCTTCTCAGACTGGAAGAGCTTCAGTAGATGTTCACAATGACAACATTTTTCAAAGAACTTTTTCTCTTCGTCACCCTCTGTACTGCGTGTTACTCTTACTGCTACCTCTGTCCCTCCATGGAGTCCGAGGTAGATGCCATCCTGAATTCTCTGCTGGATGTATGGAAATGTCTTCAGTTTGCCAATCATAGGGCGATACATTTGATCAAGTATTTTCAGCTGGTCCCTCCAGCATTTACTGTTTGGCTCCCAGTCTCTGGGGGTTTCTGGAACAAATGTGGCCTCATGCTCACGAAGAAGATTTTCCATGCTAAGAGAACGATTTCTATTTGCAAGCATGATAAGGTTCCCAACATCAGTTCTTGCTCCATTTTCACACAACAACTTTGCAATGTTGTAATTGTTTTTCTCCACAGCAACCATCAGAGCTGTGTTGCCCTCCTCATCTGCATCATCAACATCTAGTTCATCCTTCTCCAACAAAACTGTCACCAACTCTGGGCTCCCCATTTCAACAGCTAGGATGAGGGCAGTTTTCCCACATTCATCTTTGCTCTTCACATCAACACCATGGTCCAGCAGGAAGCGAACTATGGGGAGAACTAACTCAGGTGATTTTTTTTTTTTGGAGTCCTTCTTTAGAGCGTGGATCAAGGCATTCCTATCTCTGTTGTCACGAATGTTCACGTCAGCCCCCATCTCTTGGACAAGGATTTCTACCACCGAGAAGTAGCCCTCCCTACAAGCATCCATCAGCGCTGTCGCACCTCCTTTGTGCAGTTTCTTTTTCTCCTCACTAGTTACCCTCCTTAAATTCACGTTGGCTCCTTTGCTGTGCAGGAATTTCAAGGCTTCCACCCTCCCGTACCATGCAGCCTCCATGAAAGCTGTGAAGCCGTTGATGTCATGTTCATTAATATTTGAGCCACGGTCCAGGAGGAGCTCCAGTATACTGACATTTCCCACGATCCCTGCCTCAGTAAATGCAGTGCCACCATTGTCCTTCCTGGCATGCAGACAAGCACCCTTGTCCAGCAGAAGCAGAACCAGGTCCACCTTACCAGTCTGCACTGCACTATGCAGTGGTGTCCAGCCACCTTCTATTTTGGAGTTCACATCTGCCCCTTCCTCCAGCAGCTGCAGCACAAGTTCTTTATTTCTGTTCCTCACAGCAGCATTTAACTCAGAGGCAAGGGTTTCTGCTGTTTTCACGCTACAAGAGGTAGAGACCTCCTGCTGTCTGTGAGCTGTGGGCTCCATGATGGTCAGAGGGAGGGCTCTGTACCAGGAATCCTGCTGAAGGATAGGAGGGGTACAATGCTCAGTGCCTTCATTGTGGGGGATGCTCTGGGTTTGGCTGATTTACATGCTAGGTGCTATTTTAAGGGCTCTTTTGCCTAACTAATGAATAGAAAATCTTGTTTTATTAACCCACGAAACCTCATCATTTACACTTGATGTCCTGCCAGTCTATNTCTCTCCACCCAGCAGGAAATGAACACCTTATTTCATTGATTTAGATGCATTTCATTTCCTTGTAGTAATTTCCATGCTTTTTGCCATATAGAGAAAATATGAAGTGTTACTTTCCTGGCCAGAAAAGGAGCACATCATCCCCTGGACACGGTGGGGTTCAAGTTCCTCGCCCCTTTTGGGAAAGTGGAAACCTGGGGAGAAGGAAGGCAAGGGCAGAGCACCTTCCTCTTCCGAGCAGCAGATTCACCAACTCCGTACTCAGGAAATGTATAAACATTTCTGTCCCGCCTCACGGACTTTTGACCAGAAGGCATTGGCATCTCGTATCATGGAAGGTTCACAGGTTCACAGGTTATTCTGAGTTGGAAGGGACCCACAGGATCATCTACTCCAATTCCCAAGCGAACGCCCACCCAGGGATCAGACCCACAACCCTGGAACCACGGGCACCACGCTCCATCCATCCAAGCCTCCCACCATCCAGACCATGTCACTGAGCTCCTCATCAAGTCTTCTTTTAAACACCTCCAGGGATGGCGACTCCACCACCTCCCTGGGCAGCCCATCCCAATGAGGGATCACTCTCTCTGTGAAAAACCTTTTCCTAACATCCAGTCTAAACCTCCCTTGGCATAGTTTAAGGCCATGTCCTCTTGTTCTGGTGTCATCAGCCTGAGAGAAGAGATTCACACCCACCTGACTGCAACCTCCCCTCAGGTACTTGTAACCAGCACTGAGGTCACCTCTGGGTCTCCTCTTCTCCAGGCTGAACATCCCCAGCTCCTGCAGTCGCTCCCCAGGTCACACACCCCTGCCTGGTGTCACCCGCCACCACGGCAAGGCAAGGAAAGGGGTCCCTCTGCCCATCCAGAAACCCATAGACTGCTTAAAAATGCCTTCAAAACCACAGAGCAACTTTTCTCAGCAGCTGCTCGTCCCTTCTGCGTCCCAGCAGGCAGAGTTTCTTTCCCAGCAATTGCACAGCTGACCCATCCCAGGAAGGAGAAGCCCTGGGAGTGTTTTACCCACTGGCGGAAGGACGATGCAGTTTCGGGGGAGTGGTTTGACGATTATTTTTTTTCAGCACATAGCAGAGAGATCACGAGCAAAGTGCTGTCCCCGTACAGCCCCAGACACACAAACACCCGCTCAGCAGTGGTTGGGGAGCAGAAGGCACGGAGCCATTAAACGCACGAGTGCCTGTGCTTGGGGGAGTCTTGGGGTTTTATTTTAAGCTTTTCCTCACCTCTCGGTAAATCCATCCGCATGAGGAAAGCAGCCGTGCTGCTACATTACACCCAGGGACCCGCTGAGCTGCAGCTCCGCGGTTTCCTCGCGGCGCTGACAGGCAGCTCCCACCACCCGGGCACCCTCCTCGTCGCTGCCAAAGAGCCTGGACCTCCAGCCCTTCCCGTCTGCCTGCAAAGTGTGTGCAGGAAATACACGAAGTAAACCCATGAAGGCTGTGACGTCCCGCCCATGGACCCCACTGACGTACGATGAGCTCAGCAGAGCCTGTGCAGCCTCCTCAGCCGCCCCCGCCGAACCGTGCCAGCTGCAGGATTCAGTTCACACACAAAACAGGGCTGAAATTCTGCCTGTCAGATCATCCCGGGCTTTCCATAGTGCCTTGGGCCAGGCACAAACGGGCTCTGCAGGTGTACGGGGAGACATAAGGGCGCAAATGCACAAAACCCACCTGAAAGGGCTGTGTAGATGCACACGTTTTACATGTCTATCCCAATCCTAAAGGATGCCTGCATTGCTGGCTCGCATCTTCACAGCAGCTTTCACAAAACTCTGCCTGTGCAGGAGTCACATCGTTGTACCTTGCTGTCGTATTGGGTGTCCTGCTTCCCGCAGTGTGCAGCGCATCCACAGGGTCTGGGAACATCCCACGGTCTCTGGATGGAATTTCATTGAGTTCGTGTCACCACAGGAGACCTTGACACAGCCCCACAGGGACAAGGACTGTGAAAACTCAGGGAACAATCTGAAATCGCTCTCAAGGCTGTCAGGCTCTCATTTTAATTCACAGAAAGTCACTCCCATTGTAACCAGAGCTGGGGCTGTAGCTGCCAGTGTTTAATTGCCCATTTGTGGGCTGGAAAACAAGCAGAGGAGGAGCACATCCCAGGCTCAGATCCAAAAAGACATCCAAAACAAGTCAACACTACAGTACATAACAATATCACATCACCCACCCAGGTACAAAAGCCCTCTTCTGCTTGCTGATTTAAGTCATTCATTATCTTATGGTGAGAAAATGAAACCCCCTCGGATGGTGGGAACCCAAACACTAGCATAGTGGGAACAAGGTGTCTGCAGCTTGCAGGGAAGTATCCTGTGCCTGTACCTCAGCAGAGAAGAATTTGCTGGGAACACTCTCCTTATCTCTCATCCCTGTTCTAAACTGCTTTCCATAGTCATAAATTTAAGCTCAGTCCCTGTGACAGTTTAAGGGGAGTATAAGGTTCTTAAAGGTTTTCTGAAGGATGGGATTCAGAGAGCTCCTCTCCACAAGCATCCCTGTAGCCCCAAGCTATGTGGTTCTGGCTGTATTTGCACATCTGCAGAGTCTTTATTTGCCCCCAGCACACACAGGTCCTCAGGAGATGAGGTGCAGAGGCACAGCAGAGAAATCAAGGACACAGTTAAGCAAATCTTCCTTTTGCTCCTTCCTGATGGACTTACACCCATTTTTGCAACCTTTCCCCTGAGATAACATCTCTGAGAATCCACGTCCTGCCCACCAGCCACAAATAAACATGGAGCAAAATGTGGCAACAAGAACTGCCTGCCAAAAGCAAAATAATTTTTAAAGGAGCTATAAATAGTAGGATGAGGGTTTTTTTCCTTCATGTTCTTGCCCATGCTTTCTTATTATATTTCCAAATGGGAATATTGCAGGGTTTATATGCTTGGCCATGCTGTTGTGATTCTCAGTGCTGGAACACATTTCATGNATTTTTTTTTTTTGGAGTCCTTCTTTAGAGCGTGGATCAAGGCATTCCTATCTCTGTTGTCACGAATGTTCACGTCAGCCCCCATCTCTTGGACAAGGATTTCTACCACCGAGAAGTAGCCCTCCCTACAAGCATCCATCAGCGCTGTCGCACCTCCTTTGTGCAGTTTCTTTTTCTCCTCACTAGTTACCCTCCTTAAATTCACGTTGGCTCCTTTGCTGTGCAGGAATTTCAAGGCTTCCACCCTCCCGTACCATGCAGCCTCCATGAAAGCTGTGAAGCCGTTGATGTCATGTTCATTAATATTTGAGCCACGGTCCAGGAGGAGCTCCAGTATACTGACATTTCCCACGATCCCTGCCTCAGTAAATGCAGTGCCACCATTGTCCTTCCTGGCATGCAGACAAGCACCCTTGTCCAGCAGAAGCAGAACCAGGTCCACCTTACCAGTCTGCACTGCACTATGCAGTGGTGTCCAGCCACTTTCTATTTTGGAGTTCACATCTGCCCCTTCCTCCAGCAGCTGCAGCACAAGTTCTTTATTTCTGTTCCTCACAGCAGCATTTAACTCAGAGGCAAGGGTTTCTGCTGTTTTCACGCTACAAGAGGTAGAGACCTCCTGCTGTCTGTGAGCTGTGGGCTCCATGATGGTCAGAGGGAGGGCTCTGTACCAGGAATCCTGCTGAAGGATAGGAGGGGTACAATGCTCAGTGCCTTCATTGTGGGGGATGCTCTGGGTTTGGCTGATTTACATGCTAGGTGCTATTTTAAGGGCTCTTTTGCCTAACTAATGAATAGAAAATCTTGTTTTATTAACCCACGAAACCTCATCATTTACACTTGATGTCCTGCCAGTCTATGCGAGGGACAGCTAAGGACACCAATGTCAGTGCCAGCCAGGAGAGCCAGGGCTTGGTGAGAAGCACAACTTTACCGCTTATGGACTCATGGTGCTTGCTTGCCTGGCCTCAGCACCTCCCACAGCCCGGGCAGTGTCTCCTGGGGCATCAGGATGAGGAGATGAGGGAGAACCCAGGCTGTTCTTACTAAGAATGTTATCTCAGGCTTTTTACAGGTTACCTAATAAACCATTCTCCAGTGATGGTTCTGGGTGGAGAATGCAGCAGGCAGGCAGAGATGGACTTTCCCCTTCAGTTTTGGATGGCAGCCACACACAGTCCTTAATGTCCCTGATTCGATACCTGGAATGAGATGGAAAGCCAGCCTTAATCCCTCTTTCTTCCACAGGCAGGTTAACAGACCCTAACTGACAGGAAGCCTTTCCAAAACTTTTCAAGAGATTGAGAGGCTAATTAGGTAGGACTTGATCTATCTATATCTATATAGTGTCTAGAAAAGCTCAAACTTCAATACCCATTTTCTTGCCTGCAAAGGCTGGTTCAAGTGACCAGCGCTTTCAGGAGTCACTGTTTGACAAGCTGAACTGGAAATACATTACCTAAACAAATCAGAAATGGGACAGAGAAGTCTTAAGGTGTAAAAAAGCAAAAGGTAAACTCACATGAATTTACCCTCAGGAAAGCCGAAGGGTTGGTTGGTTTTTTTTATCTCCCCACCCAGCAGGAAATGAACACCTTATTTCATTGATTTAGATGCATTTCATTTCCTTGTAGTAATTTCCATGCTTTTTGCCATATAGAGAAAATATGAAGCGTTACTTTCCTGGCCAGAAAAGGAGCACAGCATCCCCTGGACACGGTGGGGTTCAAGTTCCTCGCCCCTTTTGGGAAAGTGGAAACCTGGGGAGAAGGAAGGCAAGGGCAGAGCACCTTCCTCTTCCGAGCAGCAGATTCACCAACTCCGTACTCAGGAAATGTATAAACATTTCTGTCCCGCCTCACGGACTTTTGACCAGAAGGCATTGGCATCTCGTATCATGGAAGGTTCACAGGTTCACAGGTTATTCTGAGTTGGAAGGGACCCACAGGATCATCTACTCCAATTCCCAAGCGAACGCCCACCCAGGGATCAGACCCACAACCCTGGAACCACGGGCACCACACTCCATCCATCCAAGCCTCCCACCATCCAGACCATGTCACTGAGCTCCTCATCAAGTCTTCTTTTAAACACCTCCAGGGATGGCGACTCCACC